>PVJI01013997.1:0-33455 GCA_004026765.1 Micronycteris hirsuta | reverse complement strand
TCCTTCAACATTTCATACAATAAAGGCTGGGTGGTGATGAACTTCTTGAACTTGACCTTATCTGCAAAGCACCTTCTCTGCCCTTCCATTCTAAATGAAATCTTTGCTGGATAGAGTATTCTTGGATGTAGGTCCTTGCCTTTCATGACTTGGAACACCTCTGTCCAGCCCCTTCTTGCCTGCAAGGTCTCCTTTGAGAAATCAGCTGACAGTCTTATGGGGATTCCTTTGTAGGTAACTATTCTCTTTCATTTTTGACTTTATTTATTTGTGTACTCTTTTCCCTTTTTTTGAATTTATTTTTTTACTCATTCTTTTAAAAACATATTTTAAATATGTTGGGGTGACACTAGTCTGGCTAAAGGTTCATTAATCTTTATCTTTTCAAAGAACCAGCTCTTGGTTTCAATGGTGTTTATTTTTTTTTTAGTCTTTGTGTCATTTATTTCCACTCTAATCTTTATTATTTCCTTTCTTGTACTTACTCTGGGCTTTGTTTGTTGTTCTTTTTCGAGTTGTTTTAGGCATAGGGTTGAGTGTTTATTTGAGATTTTTCTTGGTTCTTGAGATAGGCCTGTTATGCTGTGAACTTCCATCTCAGGACTGCTTTTTCACTGTGTCCCATAGATTTTGGGTTGTTGTGTGTTTCTTTTTATTTGTTTCCTGGTAATTTTTTATTTCTCCCTTGATCTCATTGTTAACCCATTTGTTGCTTAATAGCATGCTATTTAGCCTCCATGTGTTTGAATGTTTTTTATTTTATTGTTTATTTACTTTAAAATTTACTTATTTTTATTTTTTTTTAAGATTTTATTTATTTTTAGAGGAGGGAAGGGAAGGGGAAAGAGAGGGAAAGAAACATCAATGTGTGGTTGCCGCTTGTGTGCGCCTCCCCCCCCCACCCCGGGGACCTGGCCTGCAACCCACGCATGTGCCCTCACTGCAAATTGAACCAGTGACTCTTTGGTCTACAGGTCGGCATTCAATCCCCTGACCACACACCAGCCAGGGCATGAATTTTTTTAGTTTTTTTAAATTAAATTTATTGGGGTGACATTGATTAAGATACAGATAATCTTAAGATTTCAGGTATACAACTCTATAATACATTATCTGCATACCGTATTTTTCAGACTATAAGATGCACTTTTTTCCCCCAAACTTGGGAGGAAAATGGGGGTATATCTTATAGTCTGAATGTAGCTTACCTGGCCGTTTACATTTACGTTGGTGAAATATTATGTTACTTATATTATTAAATATTTTACCACATTTTTTGCTTCAGAATTTTTTTTCTTATTTTCCTCTTCTAAAACCTAGGTGCATCTTATGGTCTGGTGCATCTTATAGTCCAAAAATTATGGTAATCGTACTTTGTGTTCACTACCCCAAGTTAAGTCTCCCTGTGTTTTCAGTTTTTTCATTTTAGTTGATTTCTAGTTTCATACTGCTGTAATCAGAAGATACTTGATATGATTTCAGTCTTCTTTAAAAAAATATTTATTTATTTTTTGAGAGAGGGAAAGGAGGGGAAAAGGAGAGGGAGAGGCACATCAATGTGAGAGAGAGACATCGATTGGTTTCCTCTTGTATGTGCTCCGACCTAGGATTGAACTTGTAACCCAGTCATGTGCCCTGATCAGGAATCAAACTGTGGACCTTTCTCTTTGTGGGGAGATACCCAACCAACTGAGCCACACTGGTCCGGGCTGATTTCAGTCTCTTTGAATTTGTTAAGACTTATTTTGTGTCCTAACTTGTGATGTATGTTTGAGAGTATTCCATGTGCATTTGAGAAGAATGTATATTCTGCTGTTCTGGTATGAAATGTTCTGTAAATATCAATTCAAGTTATTTGATTTAGTGTGTCATTTAAGGTTGCTGTTGCCTTGTTGACTTTTTTTTGGTCTGGAATATCTATCCATTGATGTGAATGGGATGTTAAAATCTACTATGACTGTATTGCTGTTGATCTCTCTCCTAATGCCCGCCAAAATTTTCTTTATGCCCTAGCTGGTGTGGCTCAGTTGGTTGGAGCATTTTTCTGGAAACCAAAGGGCCACAGGTTGATTTCTGGTCAGGGCGTATACCCTGGTTGCAGGGATCCCTGGTTGAGGCATATACAAGAAGGAAAGCAGTTGATGTTTTTCTCTCACATTGATGTCTCTCTCTCTCTCTCTCTTTTTCTCTCCCCCCTTCCTCTCTCTCTCTCTCTGAAAGCAGTGAAAAAAATGTCCTTAGATGAGGATTAAAAGAAAAAAGAAAAGATGTTCTTTATATATTTAGGTGCTTCTGTGTGTGGAGTGCATATATGTTTATAAGAGTTATATCCCCTTGTTGGATCAATCCCTTTAGTATTATATAGTGACCTTTGTCTCTTGTTATGACCTTTGTTGTGTAGTCTTTTTTGTCTTATATAAGAATTGCTACCCCAGGCTTTTTTTGTTTCCATTTGTATGAAATATTTTATTCCATCCCTTCACTTTCAGTCTCTGTGTGTGTTTTGCTCTGAGGTGAGTCTTTTGTAATAGTATATATATGAGTCATTTTATCTTATCCATTCAGCTACCCTGTATCTTTTAAAAAATGTTTTTCACCTGAGGATATGTTTGTGGCTGTGTCTACCAGGCCTGGGTGTGTCTGGGATTGGCCAGTCTGTATAAAAGGTTGTGGAAACACAGTGTGTGTACAGCTTAAGCTAGGGGCAGATCTGTAAAATATCCAAGGCTCTCTGATGTCTGCTTCCACCTGTCGTCTACTCCGCCTCCCCCTGAGGTTGATTGTTCTTCCTCCAGAGCCTTCTGAAGAAAGACTGTAAAGTGGGCCCAGGTTGGCTGCAACCCACAGATTCTTCCACAGGTTGCAAGCTTGATAAGGAAGGGTGACCAGGCTTGGAAGTTTGGGATTAGTGGGTCCCCTGCTTGGGGGCCATGTGGTCAGTCAGGCCTTCAGTGAGGGCAAAGTGGCCCCTGCTCCAGAGCCAAACTACTCAGTGTCTGCCAGAGTCTCCAACTCTAGCTCCCCCAGGAGGAGTGCACCATAGGTTCAGGTTGGGTGCAGCCAGCCGTCCTTTCTGTAAGAGCAAGCTCAACTGGGAAGCCACTGGGACTGGGAGGGGGAACAGATCAAAAGAGTCTCCCATAGAGGGTAATGCATGCTGAGTCTGCAGGAGGGTGCCAAGCACAATGTCTTGGTTCAAGATGATAGTCTTTGAGGGAGACAGTCTCCAAATGTCCCAGCTCCAAGCAGCCCTTCTTTCTGCCTGTAGAACTGAGCTCTGCAGGCAGGGGCCAGTGGGACGTAGAGGGGCAGATCCAAAAATCTCCCATTGAGGGTGGTGCCTACAAGCCTGTAGGAGGGGGGCAGCACTTCTTCCCCTTTCTGGAGATACTGTGGGCTAAGCTCCGAAGGGAGGTACCAGTGGTCCCTCCCTCCCCTTCCCAGCAGTGTGGCCACACAACCCAGCACTGGCTGGTCAGATTCCTGGACAAAACCTTCCTGGGAGATGGCTCTTCAGAAGTCCAAGCCTGCACAGTACTTTGAACCCTGTGTGCCACTGAATTCAGCAGGGCAGGGCCACAGAGTGGCCAAGTGATTCAACAGGTGCTGGCTGTGTGCTTGAGGTGGGGAAGAACGGTCCCCTTTATAAAGCTACACAGTTCAGTCATTGTCTGAGTCTCTGCTAACAGCTTCTCCAGAAAAAGAACTCCCCAGAAGTCCCCACTGGGTATAGCTAGCAGACCCTTCAGCAGGACCCAAGCACGGCAGAGTAGTGTCACTAGTAGTTGGAAAACTGGGCAGTGCATTACCCTGGCTGGTGCTCTAACAGTAGGAGTGCTTGACCCTGGGAAGGTGGTGTCTGGGTCTCTTGAAGACCCCCTTCTTTCCTGGTTGGATTGAATCCCCACTGATTTTCATCACCAGATACTATGCAGGTTCATCTTCCTTTCTTTGTTGCCCTGCGTTAAGGGATCCCTGTATGGGGTTGAGACTCCAGGCTCCTGGGGGCAGGGAGTTTTGCACCTGAGATATTTCTCTGGCTTCTCAGCTGCCACACATAGGTGTGGGGGCCAGCCCTTTCTTTTTCTTTGCCCTTTTCACCAGTTTCTGTGGCTTTCTAAAATTCTTCATTATAATATTTCAGTTCAGGTAGCCTTCAGTTCATTATTCAGGTTGATTGCTCTGTAATTTAGCTGTAAATCATGTTTGGCGCCAGGAACAAGTGAGTGCTTCTACCTGTTCTGCATCTTGGAACACCATCATCAACAATTTTAGAAACCATGTGTCCAAGAGAAGTTCCTACACACTTGCAGAAAGGGCAAAAAGCCAAACAAACACCCCCTCCCCCCAAAAACAACAACAACAAAAAAAACAAAGACAACAGATGATAATAAAGGATCAGGAATTTGAATGACTTCCGTCTTCTTAAATTGAAACCTAGAAGGTAATAGAGCAGTGCCTTCAATACTCTGAAGGAAAATTATTTCCATACTAGGATTCAGGAGCCTGCCAAAATTATCATGGAAGTATGAGAGTAGAATAAAGGCATTTTCTGACAAACACAGTCAAAAACTTTACCTCCCATCTGTGGGACAAAAATGTGCTCCATAGGAAATGGAGTAAACCAAGAAGGAGAAAGACATGTGCTAGACAAAAATGAGAGAAAAACATAAAATTCACTAGTTGGTTCTAGTAGCTATTGTAGATTCCCTAGGATTTTGTCCATTAACAATCACGTTGTATGTGAATGAAACGAATTTCTTCTTTTCCCGTCTGTATGCCCTTTAATTTTTCTTGCCTCATTGCACAAAATTAGAATTAGAGGTTAGAACCTCTAATTCTAATTTTGAATAGAAGGGGTGAGAACAAATATACTAGCCATGTTTTCTTGCTCGTGGGAGAGAGCACTGAGTCTTCTACAGTAAATATGATGTTAACCTTAGGAATTTCATAATGCTCTTTAGGCTGAGGAAATTCTATTCTTAATTTGCTAAGAGTTCTTATGAATAGTGTTGAATTTTGTCACATGCTTATTTTTGCATCTGTTGAGATAATGATATGTTTTATTTCTAGTCTCAAAATTGTGTTGATAGGGCGGCAGAGTAGGCAGGAGTTCTACCACTTACCTCCTCACAGGACCAAACTAGAATTACAACTAAAATATAGAATAATCAATCTGAATAACCAAGTGAAGATTAGCTGAATACAAGAATTTACAGAAGAAGCCACATCAATACTAGTACAAAGAGTGAAGATGGCAAAAAGGGCTGGGAGAATTCAGAGGGATAACTCAGCTGCAAAATTCTCCCTGAGGAGTATGGTCTCAACCATATCAGGCTTCCCCGCCTTGAGCACCAGAGCCAGGAAGAGGAGCCCACAAAATATCTGGCTGCGAAAATCAGCTGGGATTTTGCCTTCCAGAGAGAGACTAGAGTCTGCTAGAAGCCCAGGTGCCCTCTTAAAGGGCCAGTGCACAAAATCTTGTTTGCAACCACTCACCCTGGTTTCCAGGAGAGGAAGGAGGCTCAGAGTGGGCTAGTGGGAGGAGAGACTGGGTTGTGTGGCTCCAAGGACAGAGCTAAAGGGACAGCTGCCAGAGTTCCTGCGCTGAGTCCCTCTCCCACACTGCCCACAGACACCATCTTTCTTGGGTTAAGCACATCCCTCCATATGGCATCAGCCAACCCCCTGTTGCCCTGCCCTGCTAACCTTACACCCTGCGGAGGATTCAGCTGCCTGGGTTGGTGGTGTAGAGGTCACAGTGGACTCAGGGTATCAGAGATTGTGTTGTGTGGTACTGGGGTAGGGGCTATTCCTCTTCACCCTAACCTGCCTCCTGTTTGGTGCTGCCCCCTCATGGGAGCCAGAAATAAACCCGTACCAATAATGATCAATTAATGTTTGACAGAGGAGGCAAGGA
Organism: Micronycteris hirsuta; assembly: GCA_004026765.1. Lineage (NCBI taxonomy): Eukaryota > Metazoa > Chordata > Mammalia > Chiroptera > Phyllostomidae > Micronycteris > Micronycteris hirsuta. The sequence continues at coordinate 27,535 of PVJI01013997.1, read as the reverse complement.
CATACAATGTGGTAAAGATGGTCTGTTCAGTAAATGGTGTTGAGAAAATCAGACAGGCACGTGCAAAAAAATGAAACTAGACCACCTTCTTATACCATGTACAAGAAGAAACTCAAAATGGATTAAAGACTTAAATTTAAGAATTGAAACCATAAAACTTTTAGTAGAAAAAGTACTCAGTAAAATTTCTCATATTTCTCTTAACAGTATTTTTTCTGATATATCTCCTTGGGCAAAGAAAATAAAAAAAATAAACAAATGGGACTATATCAAAGTAAAAAGTTTTTGCACAGCAAAGGAAGCTGTCAAAAAAATGAAGAGACAACCTAGTGAATGGGAGAAGACACTTGCCAATGATACTTGATAAAAGGTTAATATCCAAAGTTTATAAGGAACTCATACAACTCAACACCAAAGAAAACTCAATTCATTTAAAAAATGGGCAAAGGACTTGAATAGACACTTTTCCAAAGAGGACATACAGATAGCCAATAGACATAAGGGTGACTCAATGTGACAGAGAAAGGCAGATTAAAGCCACAGTGAGATATCACCTCATACCTGTCAGAATGACTGTCATCAATAAATCAAGAAACAACAAGCGTTGGTGAGGATGGGGAGAGCAGGGAACACTCGTACACTGTTGAAGGGAATGTAGTTTTGTGCAGCCACTGTGGAAAACAATATGGAGGGTCCTTAAAAAATTAAAAATAAAACTGCCTTGTGACCTAGCAGTTCTATTTCTGGGTATGTACCAAAGAAACCCAAAACACGAATTCAAAGAAATACCTGCACCCCTATGTTCCTTCCAGTATTGTTTTCAGTGGCTGGGATATAGAGGCAACCCAAGTGCCCATAGACAAGTGAATAAAAAAGCGATGGTGTATACACACACACACACACACACACACACACAATGGGATATTACTCAGTCATAAAAAAGAATGAAATCTTAACATTTGTGACAGCTTGAATGGACCAGAGAAAGACAAATGCTATATGTTTTCCCATTCATAAATTACATGTGGAATCCACTTACATGTGGAATCTAAAGGACAATATAAATGAACAAACAAAACAGAAATAGACTTTTAGATGAAGAGAACAGACTGATGGTTGCGGGGGCAGGGAGATTAGGGGACTGGGTGAAAAAGATGAAGTGATTGAGAAACACAGATTGGTGTTAACAAAATAGTCACAGGGTTGTAAAGTACAGCATCGTGAATGTAGTCAATAATATCGTAGTAACCATGTATGGTGGCAGGTGGGTACTGGAAATACTGGGGGGAACATTTTATCAACTATATGATTGTGTAACTGCTATACTATACATCTGAAACTATTACAAAATAATATTCAATGTAACTAATTAAAAATAAAAATTATATTGATTTGTTTTAAATATAATAAAACACCTTACATTTTTGGTATAAACCCCTGTTGGGCATAATCTTAATATATTACTGGATTTGATTAGCTAAAATTTAAAGATTTTTGTATCTGTGTTTCTGAGCGATATTGGTATATAAATTTCATAAGAAATGTCTGATTTTGTGTCAAAGTAATGCTTGAGTAAGTTTGGCATGGTGTGCCCTTCATAGAATTTGTCAATTCATTAAGCCCTCTTTTGCCTTTTAATATTTCTGAAGTTGGTAGTTGTAGCCCCTCCTTCATTTCTGCTTTGGGAACTTATATTCTCTCTCCCTTTCCTGGTCGTGTCACTAGAGGTTTATCAAGAACCAGCTTTTGGCTATGTTGACATTTTCTGTTTCTGTTTTACTGATTTCTGCTCTTAACTTTATTATGTTCTTCCTTCTTCTCTTGGGTTTAATTTACTTTTATTTTCCTAGATTCTTATGACAAGCTGAAAGTAGGAGTTGACAAACTAAAATTTAAGGCCACATTCAGACTGCCACTTGCTTTTGAATGCCCTGTGAACTGAGAATGGTTTTGTATTTTTTTTAATGTTTAAAAAAGTCAGAAGAATACTGTTTTGTGACATGTGAAAATTAAGTGAAATTCAGCTATCAGTGTCTGTAAATAAAGTTTTATTGCAACCACACTCATTTGTTTACATATTGCCTGTGGCTTCTTTTGTGTTGGAATGACAGAATTCAGGAGTTGTGACAGAGGTTTTTATGGCATTCTCAGTGCTTTGCATTGTTGCTTGATGCACTATAATTACAGCGATTCAAGTGCCATGATTTCACTGTACTGTGTACTGTACATGCACTATAATTACAGCGATTCAAGTGCCATGATTTCACTGTACTGTACTGTGACGTTTTACCTTATTTATTTTCAGCACATACACATCATGTCAAAACAAGAAAAGGTGAGAAACATGGACTTGACATGTTACACTTTCAAAGCACTATAGAGTGCAGACTATTAAATGACAAAACACTGTTATTATGCAGTGACACTATAGATGTGCTAATGAATGCAATATATACTGACATTATCAGACTGCTCACTCATCATAATATTCCCAATTGATAGCAGAGCAATGGTCAGAAAAATTAGAAAACTTAAAAAGTAATATTTTTTCACAGCAGAATTTCTTTACTGGATTGAAAAGCAAAAATCAGGCTGCGCCCAGATTAAGTTTCTGAGTGTCTAATTTGTTAACCAAGCAAGGAAATTGTTTACTGATGGGGAATTAACTAAATCGTGTTTGATTATAATGGGCAAAGAGGTGTGTTTGGAGAAAATAAATTTGTTTAAGACTATTAACCTTTTTTTCTAAGATTTTATTTATTGATTTTCAGAGAAAGGAGAAGGGAGGGAGAAAGAGAGGGAGAGAACTATCGATGTGTGAGAGAAATGTCAATCGGTTGCCTCTCGTTTGCCCCCAAATGGGGACCCAGCCTGCGCCCATGCATGTGCCCTCACAGGGAATTGAACTGGCGACCTTTTGGTTTGCAGGCCGGCACCCAATCCACTGAGCCATGCCAGCCAGGGCAAGACTGTTAACCTTTTGGTGGAACAGTTGCTAGAAGACTTGAGGGTACCAATAATCAATTGAAAAGAAGTCAAATGATTTTCAGTGGTTTTCCTTGGCTCTTGATGAATTGACAGATGTTATAATTCTCATTTGTTGCTTACTTGAGAAGTCAGTGATGAGCCTGAAGTTACTGAAGAATTAATTTTAATGAATAGTGTTCATGGAATAAGTGCAGGCAAGAATATTTACAAAGACTTGAGAAAACACGAAGTCTGTACTGCCTGAAGTGGGATCTGCTAAGATGTCAAACAGCTAATGGAATAGAACGAAAAGGCTTAGGTGAACAAATTTACAAAGCTGTAAAAATGTAAGGTGGCTAAGGTCTATATCCATTGTTTACTTATCAGCAGGTATTTTAGAGAGAATATTTGAATCTATCATGTAGTATGGAACCAGTAGTGTCTCAAAAGTATTGCTCTTGTGGACTTAGCCATTGTCAGTCCCATGAATTTTTGTCAGAAATTGAAGCTAAATATCTGAACTTGCTCTACCACATGACAGATCAGTCAGTGGCTTAGCAGTGGTAAAGTTCTATTACAATATTTTTGAACTTAGGGCTAATTTGCAGTTTTTCTGGATCAGAGGAACTGCTCTCAACCACTATTATTGAACACTGAATGGCTTTGGAAATTAGTTTTTTACTGCAGACTTGATTTTTTTTAAAGGATTCCATCTAAAATTACAAGACAAAACTGCTTTATTTGCAAATCTAGAAGTTGTTTCAGTGCCACTTAATGTTGTTTAACTCGCAAGTGCTATCAAGCTATTTAAAACAATTTTTTTTTTATTCTGGCCTGAGGACATGCTCATTGATTAGAGAGAGGAGAAAGGAGGGAGAGAGAAACAACCCTCCAACCAATTGAGCCACCCTGGCCAGGGCTGTCAAGCTGTTTTATATAGCTTTCTATGCAGTTAAGAGTTAAAGCAAAGAAGTGAGATCTTCCTTCTCCTTTCTTCCTCTGACTAGATTGGCAGGACACGTATTTTCTGAACTCAAACTACAGTTTTAGCAGTATTTTTCAGACTTTGATGCAAGTGCAAAGGATATTTTCATATTAAAAAATCCATTTAACCGCAGGTGAGGCATTCCTCCTAACCTTCAATTGAAAGAGATTAATCTGCAATGTAATGACACGCAAGAGACAGTTATCAAGAGTAAATTCTTTAAATGCCTTCCAAACAATTATGCTGAATGAAATTGCATGCTTGTGATTTGGTATCTGTATGTGACAGTCCCTATCTGGATCAAAAGACATTTTCAAACATGAAAGACATAAAATCTTATTTAAAATCAGTACTAATGTATGAACATTTGCATTCGCTTTTGATGGTAGGGAATAGTAACTTTGAATCCAAACTAATAAGTGAAATATTTTTCCTCCCCACAAAAGTTTCATTTTCATTAGGAGACCTATTTTACAAAAGTTTTGCTCAACTATTATCACTATAACATTTTGAATTTCATCAATAAAAATTGTGGAAAATTTTGTATTATTATGTAACTACTTAACTAATGTCCTCAATATTGCCTTCTGGTCCTCAAAACCTAAATATTTTCTGTCTGTCCCTTTACAGAAAAAGTTTTCTGACTTCTGCTTTACATCAAGGTATTTTTGTTTTGCACAGTAGTGTACCTGCATATATTAGCAGAATTAATATTTAGTCTCACAGTGCCTTTAAAAGAAAATAATATATGGAACACCTTTATTGATTGCAGATTATTCACTGTAAAAACACCTTACTGCTTTGTGTTAATATTCTAATTTGAGGAAGAGGTTTTCCATGGCTCTATATTCTGTGACAGATCTACACAATGTTGGAATTTCTTCCTGTGTAAAAATAGTGTACAATTTGCTGCAGTGTGCTTCTCAGGTAACATAGATGTGCTTCAGTGAACCTATGCCGGGAGAAGGGGCAAATATAACATGCCAAAAACACATAAAGGAAACAGCTCTATTTTCACGAATATACTGGTGTCACTTAAAATGCCTAGAACTAGATGTGGTTAATTTTGAAGAAGAGCGTTAGAGCCCATGAAGAAAAGGGGCAGAGAAGAAGAACCAAGCTATCCACACCAAACTGATTCCTTTGGGAAGGCACAGAAAAATACTTACTGGTTTACTGTTCCAGGAAATAAGAATAGGGCAATTTGGACTTCTTCCCAGGATGTCATTCATCTGTAACCCTGGACTTTTTACTCTTTGTTGTCTTGGGTGAAAAGTCTGGGATTCTGGGAGATGTGTGGAAAGCCTGGAAGAAAAGCCAGAAGGATGGGCTGGGGGGCTTTGGTATAAACCAGAGATTCAGATGGTGGTTTTCTAGCATCTTGTAGTATGGGAAAGATTAGTGGTAGTTGTTTGCACAGACAAAAAGCTATAGAGAATGACAGGATCATGAGTGATTACAGTTGAGGAACAGAAAGGGCTAATGTAGTTTAATTCACAGGATTTTGCTTAGAGGTAAGTTGTATTACACATTAAATGCATATAAATTATACATGGGTAACTATAGGACTGTTCCTTTAAGATGTATTTCTTCAGTGTGACTTTTCATTCTTGAACCAAATAGTTTCAGTGAGAATTGATTTCTGCAGTTTTAATTGATATCAGTGGAAAATATGGGATATTCATATATTTCTACATTGTCAAGGGTAAATTGAAAGGAATAAAGCAAGATCATCTTTACTATTATTGCAGCTTGTAGTCATTATAAATGAGCAAGGAAAACCAGTACCTGTAACATGAATCAGTAGCTCAGAGCTGTGTAATTTCTTATCTCCTTGGGTGTTCTTTTGTGATCTCCTTTGTGCTACCAAAATTAGAAATTTTGTTCAGTACTGTAAGATGCATTCAGATAGCCTGAAGAAGAGAACCATCTTGACTTTCCAAGTAATTTTAAGCTGATATTTTAAAGAATAATAAAAAATATTTTGAAGTCGGTGCTGAAAACTTAGTAAAAAGTCATTATATTTAATGTTTAGGTCTCTGAAAAAAGATGAACTTGGCTGAGATTTGTGACAATGCAAAGAAAGGAAGAGAATATGCACTTCTTGGAAATTATGACTCATCAATGGTGTATTACCAAGGGGTGATCCAGCAGATTCAGAGGCATTGCCAGTCAGTCAGAGACCCAGCTGTCAAAGGCAAATGGCAACAGGTAAGGTCACAGTATCCATTGAGTCAGGGCAGTAGTCTATTGTACTTGAAAGATTGGAGCTTGAGATGTTGTAAATAGTTGTTATATGGCTGAATACTGAGATATATTTAAAATGTACTCTAAATAATTTTTTGTTTTGCCTAGTTAATATTTTATATGTTTTTTATTATTTCATGAGACATATTCAAAGATAACTGGATTGGCCAAAAGTCTGTTTAGTTTTTTCCATAAAATAAAAGACATATTTTTTTCATTTTCACCCATAACTTTATTGATTCAGATATTTTGAGTATGTCAGCTATCTACCACAATGGTATAACATTGATTGTTCTCAGTTAATGTCTTGATTTGATCACTGTCAAATTCACCTGGTCTGCCTGACCATAGAGCATCATCCCGTGAGAAATCTCCAGCATGAAACTTCGTAAACCACTTTGGACACATTTGATCAGTCACAGCACTTTCTTCATACGTTGCACTAATGTTTTTTTGCATTTCAGTTGCATTTTTACTTTTCTTGAAATAATAAAGCACAGTAAGCTGAAAATGTTGCGTATTTTCTTCCATCTTTAATATTAAAATGGCTACACAAAAATTCACCAATTTTGATAAGTTTTTTAAAATGCATGTTGATATAACAGCTGTCACGATACAGTCTAGCAAAATTATTTTGAATGAAATTAAAGACAATGAAGCACTTAGTAGAGCCATCTTATGGAAAAAATCAAATGAACTTTCTGGACATCCCAACTTAATTCTAATTGAATCTACCTTTAATTTAAAAAAATTTTCATGATCAGTTGCCTAATTGTGATTACAAATTTTTGAAATAAGGTATGGCTACTTGCCCTTTCCCCTTTCAATTTAACATGTAGTTTTGACCCATTTCATGAAACTTTCCTTTAAGAAAGTTTCCTCTTTTCCCTGGCCTAGTGGCTCAGTTGATTGGAATGTCACCTCATACACCAAAAGGTTTCAGGTTTGATTCCTGGTCAGGGCACATACCTAGGTTACAGGTTTGATGCCTGGTGGGGGCACATACATGTGGCAGCTGATTTGTGTTTCTCTCACATTGATGATTCTTTCCTTCTCTAACTCCTTCCTTCCTCTCTCTAAAATTAATAGAACATATCCTTTGGTGAGGATAAAAAAAAAGTTTCCCCTTCTTTTGAAAGACTCCTTACAAATACAAAGAAGTCAGTAATCTAATAAAAAAACCACTAATATATTTGCTGTCTCTTGAGTATACAACTCGATTATATAATAGTACAGTTAATAAAAACATGAATTATATTTTCCCCACTTATTCTTAAAACAAAATTCTTTTAAAATTAATAGTGCAGAGTCAAGCATTTCTTTGAAGTTTCCATTTTATGTACTAATGCCTTTTAAGTGTTTCTTCTAATTTTTCTGCTAGTCAGATTGATGTTTACTAAATTTTCAGGTTAAATTTGGTTTATTTTTCAGCCTGAGTGTTACCAGATTATGTTGAGTGAGAACAATATACTTGCTCTAACTCAAGTTGAAATTTTTAGTTGTTTTCTTCTATCCTGCATACTAGCAACAGATAAGAGTGGTTTACTAATCTAGTATGGAAATATTTTTGACATGTTCTTAATTGTGTTAAGTAGTTGCCATTTCTATTTAGATATTTCTACTATATTTCTGTTAGTTTCTAAAATTTCATTTCTCTAAGTATATCATATAATTGCATCTATGAGCAATTGAATTTTACCTAGGTTTTTCTTTGGTTCTTCATCTTTATATGTTCCTTTCTATATATTATTCAAGATAAAATTACGGGAAAGTTACTTATGCTCTGCTAAATGCGCTTTCTGATTAAAAAAAACAGAATTGTTAAGCTGAGTTTATAAATGTAAAAACACAAGAATTTCTACGTAATAGGTACTCAGTGAGGTTTTTTTTAAGTATAGGAAAAAATCTTGCCTTTGAGCTAAAATAAACTTTACCTAGGACTTGAAAGAATTTAATAAAGCCAAAAGAATTCAGATTTTAGGTGAAGGAGAATTTAAATAAAAATTAGAAGTGGGTTATTCATAGTTTTTTATTACCTCAGGCTTTCAGATGCTCATGACAGGCAGGCATTTCATATTTAGTGATACTGGGGACAGGAAATGCTGGTCAAAAATTTGGTTGGTAATTTTTTTGGAAGCTATTGCCAAGTATGTTAAAAGGATTTAGCATTAATATTACAGATTTCTGGGAATGGCTAACTTATTACTGACTTAGTTGCTTATTTTAAGTTGTGTTCATAGCCATTACATTCCTTGGTAAAAATAAAGTTCCTTTATGAAGTAACCTACATGAGGTTCCTACATGCCCTATGAAGTCTTTTTTTTCAAATCAATTCCTGAGCTGCCTTTGTGTCTACATCACTTTAAATAGTTCTCTGTTTTTAATATGTTTTAATGACTCATTTTGCATACTTTGGAAAACATTAAGAAAACTTACATTCTATAGCAATTTATTATTTGCAATATATAAACTTTAAAAAGTTTTTGATATAAGGCTACATATATATTTTTTCAAGGTTCGACAAGAATTATTGGAAGAATACGAACAAGTTAAAAGTATTGTTAACACTTTGGAAAGTTTTAAAATGGACAAGCCCCCAGATTTTCCTGTGTCCTGTCAAGAAGAACCATTTAGAGATCCTGCTGTTTGGCCACCGCCTGTACCTGCGGAGCACAGGTAAACGGGACTTCATATTGCCTTTAGGTGTTTCTGTAGCTAATCAGTACTTAGAGTGAAAAAAATGAAGCTTTATGTGAATGAGGGATGAAAAGTCTTTTGGAGGGGGGCATGTAAATATAATATCTGTATAATTTTTACACCTATAGGTTTATGGAATTTGTATTTGATAAAGAACAGAAGTTCATCACTTGTCATCCTACTTCTAGAACATTTTACTACTGTACTTAAAACAATAGAAATCTAGTCCTAAAATTTATCTGTTAAGTGAGGTCTTTTATTTATTTTGTTTTTTAGTTTCCTTTTTTAATAGTTGATTTTTTATTGCATTTTTTCCATTACCATTTATTCTCCCATGCCCCCTTTCTCTCCCTACACCACAGTCAGCAAACTGTTGTTGGTGTCCATGAGTTCTTTTTTTTTGTTGTTGTTTGATCCTTCTATCTCCCTAAACCCCTGCCAGAGTTGTCAGGCTGCCCTCTATCTATGAGTATGTTTCTATTTTGCTTGTTAGTTCAGTTTGTTCATTAGATTCCACATATGAGTGAAATCCTGTGGTATTTGTCTTTCTCTGACTGGTTTATTTCACTTAGCATAATAATCTCCAGGTCCATTCATGCTGTTGCAAAGGGTAACATTGTCTTCTTTTTTTAATGACTGAGTAGTATTCCATTGTGTAAATGTACCATAGTGTCATCTACTGATGGACACTTGGCTGCTTCCAAATCATGGCTATTGTAAATAACACTGCAATAAACATAAGGGTGCATGCATTCTTTTGAATTAGTGTTTCAGGGTTCTTCAGATAAAATTTGAGAAGTGGAATTGCTGGGTCATAAGGCAGTTCCATTTTTCGTTCTTTGAGGTTAACTCCATACTGTTTTCCACAGTGGCTGCATCCATATACATTCCTGCCAACAGTGCATGAGGGTTCCCTTTTCTCCCCGTCCTTGCCAATACTTGCTGTTTGTTGATTTAATAATGATATCCATTCTGGAAGTTGTGAGGTGATATCTCATTGTGGTTTTGATTTGCATTTTTCTGATGATTAGTGACGTTGAGCTCCTTTTCGTTATGTCTATTGGCCGTCCTTATGTGTTCTTTGGAGTAGTGTCTATTCAGTCCTTTGCCCATTTTTTAATTGGATTGTTTTTTTGGTGTTAAGTTGTGTAAGTTCTTTATAAATTTTGGAAATTAATCCCTTATCAGATGTAGCATTGGTGAACATGTTCTCCCATTCAGTGGGTTGTCTTTTTGTTTTGTTGATGTTTTCCTTTGCTGTGGAAAAACTTTTTAGTTTGATTTAGTCCACTTTGTTTATATTTTTTATTTCTCTTGCCTGAGATATATATCAGAAAAAATACTACTATGAGCAAAGTCTGAAATTTTATTTTTATTTTATTATTTTTAAAGATTTTATTTTTAGAGAAAGGGGAAGGAAGGAAGAAAGAAAGGGAGAAAAACATCCATGTATGAGAGAAACATTGATAAGTTGCCTCTCTCACACCCTCAACCAGGGGCCTGGCCTGCAACCTGGGCATGTGCCCTAACTGGGAATCCAACTGGCAACCTTTTGGTTTGTGGAATGATGCCCAACCCAGGAGCCACACCAGTTAGGGTATTATCTGAGATTTTACTGCCTATGTTTTCTTCTAGGATTTTTATGGTTTTGTATCTAACATCTAAGTCTTTAATCCATTTTGAATTTATTCTTGTGTGTGGCGTAAGAAGATGATCTAGTTTCATTTTTCTGTACACATCTGTCTAATTTTCCCCACACCATTAATTGAATAAACTATCTTTATCCCGTTATATGTTTTCGGCCCTTCTGTCAGATAATGACTGTAACAGTGAGGTTTTATTTCTGGGCTATTCCGTTCCATTGGTCTATGTGTCTGTTTTTATGCCAGTATGGTGCTGTTTTGATTACTGTGGACTTACAATTTGATATTAGGTAGTGTAATTCCACCAATTTTGTTCTTCTTTCTCAAGATCGCTGTTGCCATTTAGGTTCTTTTGTGGTTCCATATAAATTTTTGGAATATATGCTCTAGTTCTGTGAAATGCATCTTTGGTATCTAGATAGGAATTGTTTTGAATTATTGATTGCTTTGGGTAGTATGGACATTTTAATGATGTTAATTCTTCCTATTCATGGACACAGTATATGCTTCCACTTACTTGTATCTTTAGTTTCTTCTTCAGTGTCTTATAATTTTCTGAGTACAGGCCTTTCCCATCATTGATTAGGTTTATTCCTAGGTATTTTATTCTTTTTGAAGCAATTGTGAAAGGGATTGTTTTCTTCACGTCCCTTTTTGATAGTTTATTATTGGTGTATAAATATGCACCTCTTTTCTTGATATTAATTTTGTATCCTGCTAACTTTACTGAATTCATTTATCAGTTCTTGTAGTTTTTTGGTGGAATCTTTAGAGTTATCTATATATAGTATCATGTTATCTGCAAGTAATGACAGTTTTACTTCCTCCTCTCTAATTTGGGTGCCTTTTATTTCTTCTTCTTGTCTGATTGCTATGGCTAGGACTTCCAGTACAATGTTGAATAATAGTGGTGAAAGCGGATGTTCCTATCTTGTTCCCAATCTCCCAATCTTAAGGGTAATGCTTGTAGTTTTTACCCATTGAGTATGATGCTGGCAGTGGGTTTATCATAAAAGGCCTCTATTACATTTAGGTATGTTCCCTCTCTTCCTACTTGGCTGAGAGTTTTTATCGTAAATGGGTATGGAATTTATCAAATGCTTTTTCTGCATCTATTGATATGGTCATGTGATTTTTACCCTTCATTTTGTTTATGTGGTGTATTATGTTTATTGATTTGTGGTTATTGCACAAACCTTGCATCCCTGGAATAAATCCCATTTGAGAATTTTAGCATCTATTTTCATCAGTGATATTGGTCTATAATTTTCTTTCTTTGGAGTGTCTTTATCTGGTATTGTAATTAGGATAATGCTGGCTTTGTAAAATGAGCTTGGGAGTCTTCCCTCCTCTTGAATTTTTTGGAATATTTTGAGGAGAGGTTAGTTCTTCTTGAAATGTTTGGTAAGATTCGTCTGTGAAGCCACAGGGCTTTTGTTTGTTGGGAGGTTTTTGATTACTGTTTCACTTTCTCTAGATGTAGTCTATCTATTGAGATTCTCTGATTCTTCCTGATTTAGTTTTGGAAGATTTATATATTTCTAGGAATTTACCCATTTCATCCAGGTTGTCCAATTTGTTGGCATATAATTATTTGTAGTAATTTCTTATAATACTTTGTATTCCTTTGGTGTCAGTTGTTATTTCTCCTCTTTCATTTTGATTTTATATATTAGGGTCCTCTCTCTTTTTTTCTTGATGAGTCTGATTAAAGGTTTGTCAGTCTTGTTTATCTTTTCAAAGAACCAACTCTTGGATTCATTGATCTTTTATATTAGTTTTTTTAGACTCTATTTCATTTATTTCTGCTCTGATCTTTATTATTTTCTTTCTTCTACTCCCTTTGGGCTTTGTTTGTTGTTCTTTATCAAATTTTTTTAAGTATAAAATTAGATTGTTTATTTGAACCTTTTCTTGTTTCTTGAGATAGGTCTATAATGTTATGAATACCCATTTTAGTACTGTTTTCCCTGTGTCCCACAGATTTTGGATTGTTGTGTTCTCATTTTCATTTGTTTCCAAGTATCTTCTGAAGTCTTCCTTTATCTCATTGTTAACCTATTCATTGTTTAATAACATGTTATTTAGCCTCCATGTCTTTGTGTAGCTTTTACTTTTCTTGGGATTGATTTCTAGTTTCATAGCATTATGAGCAGAGATGATGTCTGATATGATTTCAGTAAAATAAATTTACTGAAATCGTATTTATTGGGACTTGTGTGTCCTAACATGTGGTCTATCCTAGAAAATGTTCCATGTGCACTTGAAACAAATGTATGTTCTGCTGCTTTGGGTTGAAATGCTCTAAAGATACCAATTAAATCCATTTGATCTAGTATGTCATTTAAGACCACTGTCTCCTCATTGATATTCTGCGTGCAAGATCTATTCTTTGAAGTCAAAGAGGTGTGAAAATCCTCTACTATGACTGTATTTCTGTTGATCTCTCCCTTTATGTCTGTCAGGATTTGTTTTATATATTTAGGTGCTCCTGTATTGAGCACATAAATGTTTACTAGGGTTATATCCTCTTGTTGGATTGTTCCCTTTATCATTATGTTGTGTCCCTCTTGTCTCTTACTATAGCCTTGGTTTTAAAGTCTGTTTTGTCAGATGTAAGTATTGCTACTCCATGTTTTTTTTTCTTTCCATTTGCATGAAATATCTTTTTCCATCCTTTACTTTTAGCCTGTGTTTATCTTTCAACTGAGGTTGGTCTCTTGTTTTCTTATCCATTCAGCTACCCTATGTCTTTTGATTGGAGCATGTAACCATTCACATTTAAAGTGATTATTGATAGATAATGTATTTATTGCCATTTTAATTTTTTAACTGTGTTTCTCTGTTTTTCTTTTTCTTCTTCTTGTTAAAGCAAGCCTGTTATCACTTGTTTTAATACTGGTTTGGTGGTAACAAACTCCTTTATCTGTTTCTAGTCTGGGAATTTCTTTATTTCTCCTTCAATTTTATATGATAGCCTTACTGGGTAAATGAGTCTTGGTTGTAGGTCCTTGCTTTTCATCATTTTGAATTTTTCATGCCAGTTCCTTCTGGCCTGAAATGTTTCTGTTGAGAAATGAGATGATAGTCTTATGGGAGCGCCCTTGTAGGTAAGTATCTGCTTTTCTCTTGCAGCTTTTAAGATTCTCTCCTTGTCTTTAAGCTTTGCCATTTTAATTATGATGTGTCTTGGTGTAAGCCACTTTGGGTCCATCTTGTTTGGGACTCTCTGCGCTTCCTGCACTTGTGTGTCTTTTTCCTTCACCAGCTACTTAAACAGCTGTAGTCCACTCTGCCCTTCCATTGTGGGGGCCCAGGGGAAGTGGCTGCAATAGAAATTTTGTGCATGGGCCCTTTGAAAGGCTGTCTGCATCTCAATCCATCTCTCTATGGTGCTACACTAAATAGCCAGATGTCATGTGGGCACCTTTCCTGGGTCTGTGCTCTAGGCTGTGGAGCCCAGATTGGGGTTTAGACCTTACACTCCTCAGGGGGGCTTACTGGCCACTGAAATATCCCTCCAGAACTTCAGCTGCCACGCGTGGGAGTTCAGCCAGCCCTCTTGTGCCTCTGTACTCCCTACCAGTCTTGTGGTGATGTGGTTTCTTCCATGTATCCTTGGTTATAAGGCTTCTCTCCAGGTGGTGTTCAGTTGATTATTCAGAATGATTGTTCTATAATTTAGTTGTAATTTCAGTTTGGTTTTATGAGGAGTTTTAGTGTAGCTTCCCCCTATTCTGCCACCATCTTGGATCCTCTTAAGTATGGTCTTTCAGGTTTCATAATGTCAGTATGAAAATTTGGTTGGCTTTATTTATTTATTTGTTTTGCTTTAAAATATTTTGCTTTCAAAGACTCTAACAACTTTCTGTGAAATACTAGACAGATTTGATTCATCTGGTTGGGCCTACAGCCAATTTCTGGAGTCTTAGTGTTGAAGAAACCTTACTTTTTCTTAAAGACTAATGATCAGGTTTTCTAGTGTGTCAGATAAAGCTCCAAGTTTATCTCCTTGATGCCCAGCCTGTATATCATCTACATAAACCTCTCTCCTCTTCTTCTTTCCCGTTGTCTTGTCTTTGCACAGTCTCTTTGCACTGTCCCCACCTAAGCAGATTATATGCATCAACTCTCAGCTCAACTGTAATTCTTCTCTGTAGCCTTTTTACGTTTTCCCAGGCATGATGGTTTGTTCATAGCAGTTAGGTTGCATTTTTTGTCTTTTCTCAAAACAGAAATAATAAACTTCCATTGCTAACACAGGGTTTGACACTCAGGCATTCAGTCAACATTTAATGAATAGCTCCATGAATTCCACAAGTGAGGAAAGTGAGGCCTGAGAGACACTGACCTGTAAGTTAGGCTAGATCAGAATCGCAGTTTAGTCTCTCTGGCTTTCATTGCCCCAGACTGTGAAGTGGTGTGTCCAGAGTGTTGCATCACAGAAAGTGTTTCCCTTTGGTCTCTAATAAGATTCTGTGTTTAACTTGTTGGTCTTTTTCCAAAAGTATTTAAAGAACTGTGAAAAATGGTTAATTTATTCCTTTAGGTTTTTTCCATTGAGTTACAGATAATTTTATGATTTCCATGATAAAAACACATGATGATTATGTTCTAAGGTCTGCAACAAAGTAGTGCTTTTCTCAGATATAACTACTCTCAGCTGTTTTGGATTAAGGTAACTTAACCCTCAAAAGGCAGTGTTTCAGGAATCATAAGATTGTTATCATGGAAGTTCCAAAGTAGATACTGAAATAAAGAAGTAATGTCAGTTTGATCTATCAGAACTTGAAAATTTTGTGTATGTATAAATAATAAAATACCTTGTGTTTATGAAAGTCATTAATTCAGAAATATACTTTAAAGCTAAAAGATGGCAATAATTGACATAAACGCTGTATAAATTTAAGGTGTAGAATGTGCAATTTGATACATTTATATATTGCAATATGATTACCACCATAGCATTAGTGGACACCTCTTTCTCATCATGTAATTATTATTGTCTTTTTGTTTTGGGAACAGTTAAGATCTAGTCTCTTAGCAACTTTGAACTTTATAATAGAGTATTGTTGACTATAGTCACTGTGCCGTGCATTAGATCTCTGGGATTTATTTATTTACTGGTTGCAAGTTTATACCCTTAAAACAACATCTCCCCGGTTCCCTTAACTCCCCAACCCCTGATAACCACAATTCTGTTGTCTGTTTTTATAAGTTTGGCTTTTTTAGATTACACATGTAAGTGATACCACACAGTATTTGTGTTTCGTTGACTTATCCCACTCAGCATAATGCCCTCAAGGTTCACCCATGGTGTTGGAAATGGCAGGATTTTCTTCTTCCTCACAGCCGAATAATATTCCATTTGTATAAATGTACCACATCTTCTTTATCCATGTTCATGGATGCTGAGGTTGTTTCCGTATGTTGGCTATTGTGAATAATGTTGCAGCAGTGAACACGGGGATGCAGATAGCTCTTCAATATCCTGTTTTCATTTTTTTAGATATAGACCCAGGGTTGGAATTGCTGGATCATCTGGTAGTTATATTTTAAATTTTTTGTGGGAACTCCACACTGTTTTCCATTGTAAAGGAACCAGTTTGCATTCACACCAACAGTGCATAAGGATTCCCTTTTTTCCACATCCTTGCGAACACTTAGCTCTTATTTTTAATGATAGCAATTGTAATAGGTGTAAGGTGATATCTCATTGTGTTTTTAACTTGCATTTTCCTTGTGATTAGTGATGTTGAACATCTTTTCATCATCTTCTTGGCCATTTGTATGTCTTTTTTGGAAAAAATGTGTTTTTAGTTCCTCTGCCCATTTTTTAAATCAGTTTTTTTTCCTTTTTATTGAGTTATATGATTTTTTTGTATATTTTGAACATTAACCCCTTATCTAATATGTGGTTTGCAAATGTTTTCCCCCATTTGGTAGGTTGTCTTTTCATTCTTTGTATTCTTTTGCTGTGATAAAGCTTTTTTTTATTTGGTATAGTCCCACCAGTTGATTGTCACTTTTGTTGATTTTGTTTTTGGTGTCATAGACAAAAAATCATTTCTAAGACTAATACCAAGGGAATTCTTTACTATATTTTCTTCTAGGAGTTTTACAGTATATCAGGTCTTATATTTAAGTCTTTTAAATCCATCTCAAGTTTATTTTTGTGAATGGTGTAATTTAGGGGTTCCAATTTTATTTTTCTGCTGGTGGTTATTCAGTTTTCTCAGCATCATTTGTTAAAGAGACTATTCTTTCCATACTGAGTGTTTTTGGCTCGCTTGTCAAATATTAATTAAACATAAATACAGAGGTTTATTTCAGGCCTTTCTATTTTGTTTCAATTGTCTGTGTCTGTTTTTATGTCAGTATTACTGTTTTAATTACTGTAGCTTTATAATATGGTTTGATACCAGGAGGATGATGTGATACCTCTTACCCTGTTCTTTTTTCTCATGATTGCTTTGGCTGTTTAGGGTCTTTTGTAGTTCTATACAAATTTTAGGGTTATTTTTCCTGTTTTTATGAAAAATGCCATTGGAATTTTGATAGGGATTGTGTTGATTCTATAGATGGCTTTGGGTAGAATGGACATTTGACCAATATTAATCTTTGATCCATGAACACAGGATACACTTCCATTTGTTTGTATGTTCCTTAATTTCTTTTATTAAAGTTTTGTAGTTTTCACTGTACATATCTTTCACTTCCTATTTTATTGTTTTCATGCTATTGCGAATGGGGTAGTTTTTCTTTATTTCTTTTTCAGATATTTTGTCATTAGTTTGTGAAAACACACTGATTTCTATATGTTGATTGTATATCCTGCAACTTTACTAAATTCATTGATTAGTTCCAACAGTTTTTTTGGTTGAGTCTTTTCTATTTTTAAGATCATATCACCTGCAAATAATGCCAGTTTTTGCATCTTCCTTTTCGGTTTGGATGCTTTTTTAGTTCTTTGTCTTGTCTAATTGCTCTGGCTAGGACCTCCAGTGCAATGTTTAATAAAAGTGGTGACAGTGGGCATCCTTGTCCTATTCGTAATTTTAGAGGAGAAGCTTTCAGTTTTTCACTGTTGACTATAATGTTAGCTGTGAGTTTGTCATATACATGGCCTTTATTTTGTTGAGGTATGTTCTTTTTATATCCAGTTTGTTGAGGGTTTTTAATTATGAAAGAATGTTGCATTTTGTCAACTGATTTTTCTGCATCTATTGAGATGATCATACGATTTGTATTTTTCATCCCATTAATGTGGTGGATACATTAATTGATTTGTATAAGTTGAACCACCTCGGCATGTCAGGAATAAATCTTATGTGGTAATGCTGTGTAATCCTTTTTAATATATTGTTGAATTTGGTTTGCTAATATTTTGTTGAGAGTTTTTGTCTGTGTGTTCATTAGGGATATTGGTCTATAGGATTTTTTTTTTTTTTTTTAATTTCATTGTCTTTATCTGGCTTGCTATCAGGGTAATTCTGGCCTCATAAAATGAGTTTGGAAGTGTTCCCTCTTCAACTTTTTGGAAGACTTTGAGGATTGGTGTTAACTCTTCTTCAGATGTTTGGTAGAATTTACCAGTGCAGCCATTTGGTCCTAGGAATAACTTTCAGTGTAGGAAATACCCGTTCTAAATTGCTAGAGCACCATGATGTATTTCAAAAACCAGTGGCCACAGATAATAACTCTTAATATTCGTGGCTCAAACTGAATAAAAAGTGTGGCTGACTCTTTCATGGATGAACACTTACCTGAAAACTTCTCATTAGAGAAACACTAGCTCACGTGTTTCCTTTTCTTTGTCCTCACTAAACTGCCCATCATACAGACCTGATTTATTTTTATACTTGTGCTTTAATCTTTACTCTTAATGAAAGTGAAAGATGAATGGGCCAGATGTAGTTCTCTGAATGGCCATTCTCCATGCTAAATTAAAACAAAACAGTTTTCCTTGTATGTAGTCATTGTGTGTGTTTTTTCTCTCTGTTGATCAGAAACCGTTAATAAAAAATTGAGGACTGTGCATTGCCTGGGGAAAAATTTTTATTCTCGTGTTTATCATCAACAACAATAGAAAAATACCCATCAACTCCACAAGGTTCTACTAGTGAAGAAATTCTGTTTAATACCTTCAGTACTGGCATGGGATAAACTTTATGAATAAAATTGTTACATAAGCAGAGGCACAGATCATCAGATAGCATCATGGTGACATGTGTAAGGCAGATGTTAATGAAGTAAAATTTGCACAGGTTTGCTCCACAGAATGTGTTCCTGAGCTAATAAAATAAGTGCATATTAAGATTGTAAGTGTAGGGTTAAAAGTTATGAGAAGTTAGAATAATATAATATTTTTCTGCTTTTACTATTTTTTTTCTAAAGGTCATGGAAAAAACATGATAAAATTTTCACTTAGAGATAGTGAATAGTGGATATAGTCTTAAGTTATTTTTGAGTCTGTGAGATCTAGGTTTGAAGTCTACTTCTGACACTAGCTTGCTTTACGATCTTGAGCAGGTTATTTAGCCTCTCGTAATATTAGCTTCACTGTCTGTAAAATTGGGATCTCTACCTCATTAAGTTAATTAAGATAATTTAATGTCTAAGACAGGAACTGGCAAGTAATAAGTAATTAAAATATCAATTTTGAAAGAAAGTACCACAATGTTTTTTTCAGGTAAGTAAGTGAATAACAATTAAAAAATGATAGCCTCTTTCATAAAATTCCTCAAGGAAATTTATTGTTTTTCCCTGAACAATCTACATAAATCCTTAATTTTCTAAAACATTTTGAATAACTCTGGCAGAGAGGATATGGTTTTTTAAATGGCTAAATCTCATGAAATGAAGTTATCATTTTCAGGGAAAGAATGATAGCTAGTTATTGGTCACTTACTTAATGTTTTACAAGCATTATCTTATGTAACCCTCCAGTGATGCCATGAAGTAGGTACTGTTACTGTGTACCTATATTACTATTGCTAATCTATTGTTATGAACCCCATTTACATCTGAGAAAATTGAAGCTTATAAAGATTGTAATTTTCCCAAAGTTATCTGAGCAAAAGAGAGAGAGCCGGGATTTGAACCCAGATCCCCTCCAGTTCAGGAGTCTTATTAATATCTAATCTACTATGTTACTTTCCTACAAAACTCAGTAGTGTCTGTGGGTATGTTTTGATATCATCTGTATATCCTGATACATCCACTTGATTAAATTATTAGAGGTGGTAGGAGAAATGCTAAATTAAATAAATACTGATATTTTAAATGGAATTTAAAATATTTCTCTATGGGAACATCACACTGAAATTACACTGGAAGTTCATAAGAACATAGAATTTACTTTACCTCGTTTTGTACGAAATATTTCCACGATGCATCTGATGTGTTTGGCATTAGGCATGAATTTGGTAGCCTTGTTTGTGACTCTGTGCTTTTCACTTCATGGACTGCCAACACAAAACTTCTTTATCCGCATTGCTGCACAGCAAGGCACTCTGTACCGTGGGTTCCAGCACTGGTGTGCCACATTTTTGGAAGTTACACCCTACATGTCATGCTTATGCTGAGTTCAGTCATGATCTTATTTTCAGTCACCAGCAGCTGCTTGGATAAATCAAAATAACCTTTTATTATTTTTTTAAAGTATATTTTCTTGATTATGCTATTCCAGTTTTCCTAATTTCTCCCCCTCTATCCCCACTCCACCTTGCACCCCACAACCGTCTAGCATCCCGCCCCGCTTAGTTCATGTCCATGGGTTGTATGTATAAGTTCTTTGAGTTCTCTATTTCCTATACCATTTTTGATTTGTCCCCATCTATTTAATGCCTACTAATTA
This sequence comes from Micronycteris hirsuta, assembly GCA_004026765.1. Classification (NCBI taxonomy): domain Eukaryota; kingdom Metazoa; phylum Chordata; class Mammalia; order Chiroptera; family Phyllostomidae; genus Micronycteris; species Micronycteris hirsuta. The sequence continues at coordinate 7,137 of PVJI01013997.1, read as the reverse complement.
TGCTTCTTCTCCCCTGTACCTTTTCCGCCCATTCCTCCCCACCCACTGAAATCTGTCCGTGTGATATCCATTTCTCTGATTCTGTTTATGTGCTAGTTGTTTGCTTAGTTTTTGTTTTTATTGTTTTTCTTTTCTCTTAGGTTCATTTGTTGATAGTTGTTAGTTTGTTGTCATTTTACTGTTCATATTTTTATCTTCTTTTTCTTAGATAATCCCTGTAACATTTCATATTATAAGGGCTTGGTGATGATGAACTCCTTTAGCTTAACTTTATCTGGGAAGCACTTTATCTGCCCTTCCAATCTAAATGATAGCTTTGCTGGATAGAGTCATCTTGGAAGTAGGTCCTTGCCTTTCATAACTTCAGATATTTCTTTCCAACACCTTCTTGCCTGCAAGGTTTCTTTTGAGAAATCAGCTGATTGTCCTATGGGAACTCCTTTGTAGGTAACTCTCTCTTTTCCTCTTGCTGCTTTTAAGATTCTCTCTTTATACTTAATCTTGGGTAATGTAATTGTGATGTGCCTGGATTGCACTTCCTTGGGTCCAACTTGTTTGAGACTCTCTGAGCTTCCTGGACTTCCTGTAAGTCTTATTTTCTTCACCAAATTGGGGGAGTTCTCCTTCAGTATTTGTTCAAATAAATTTTTAATGTCTTGCTCCTCTTCTTCTCCTGGCACCCCTACGATTCGGATGTTGGAATGTTTAAAGTTGTCTTGGAGGTTCCTAAGCCTCTCCTCATTTTTTATTTTTTTGAATTCTTGTTTCTTCATTCTGTTCTTGCATGTTTATTTTTTCTTTCTGCTCCAAATTGTTGATTTGAGTCCCAGTTTCCTTCCCTTCACTGTTGGTTCCCTGTACGTTTTCCTTTATTTTGCTCTGCATGGCTTTCACTTCTTCCTCTATTTTGTGACCATACTCAACCATTTCTGTGAGCATCCTGATTACCAGTGCTTTGAACTGTGCATCTGATAGGTTGGCTATCTCTTCATCGCTTAGCTGTATTTTTTCTGGTGCTTTGATCTGTTCTTTCATTTGGGCCATATTTTTTTTGTCTCCATGAGTCTGTTACATAGTAAGAGGTATTAGGTATTAGGTCTTAGGTATTCTCCAGGGTGGGGTAACTAGTGTTGCTGCTTTGTGGCACTGTTTGTGGGGGAGGGTTTCAAGAGGGAACAGTGCCACTTCCTTGGCTCTTGGCAAGCTTTCACTTGCTTCCCCCGCTACCCACAGGCACCCTTCTGGTGCTGATTCTCAGGTGGATGGCTTTGTATATGTTCTAGGACCCTGTGGGTCTCTCCAACAAACTCTCCTGGGAGGCCTGGAGTTTCTCCTGCCACCTCGACTCCCACATCCCCAGTTCTTCTTCCTGGTTTATCTGCATGCAAATTGTGGGACCACCTGGTTCACCAGCTGCAGTCTCACCTGCTAGATTCTCTAGCTGTTGCCTTGCTGTGTGTCTTCTCTGTCCATGCTGCCCATCTGTGCTCCACCTGCCAGTCTGAGTGAAATGTTTCTTCTTTAACCCCTTGGTTGTTGGACTTCCATACAGTTCAATTTTCTCGCAGTTATGGTTATTGTTTGTTTTTAAATTTGTTGTCCTTTTGGTTGTGGAAGGAGGCAAATTGTATCTACCTACACCTTCGTCTTCAAATGTTAGTTATTTTAAAGTTACATATTTTAAGAGATATGGTAGTAAGAACATGATACACAAGCCTGAAGTTAATTCTTTGGCTTATTCTGTACAGGTGAACTGGAACTTTAATAGGCCCTCTAATGTTATTTCATCTGGAAATAGATAATGTGTTTCTGTGCACATATTGAAAAGAAAATTTATTTTTATTCAATTTGTGTTATTTTGTAGGTATTGAAGTTGTTGCTTTATGTTTCTTTGGGTAGCCTAATAGATTAGCTGCTAGCATTTAAAATTCCAATTTACAGTGGGAAAAGATCAGTTAAGGCCAAGGTCAAGTACCAATAGACAGTAAACTGCCATCTCATCCTTATAAGTCTTTCACTCAGGCTCTGGCTAAGTTACTTTCCTGGGACTAGAAAGTAAGAGAGCAAATTTTTCTATTAGTTCTACCACTAATTGAGTGGTCCTCCAAATTAAGTTTACTTTTCTGTGTCTCATTTTTCTCCTCTGTAAAATGTATATTGTAATGAAATTGTTTTGTAAACTTGTTTTGGAGTATTAGGAAGAAAAACATATTATTGATCTATCCAGCATATTTTATGAGCATTCATCATATGCTAGACATTATCTCTGTCCCTGTGGAAAGTATGAAGATAATCATTCCCTCCCTACCCCTTACTCTCCCCTACCCCCAAACACAGACCTTGGACTCAAGAACCAGTAAGAGAAAATAACCCAGACATCGTGGGAAGCTTGAGCTAGGATGTTGGCACCTCTTGTGTGCCAAGTACTGGACCAGCGCTATGCTGGGATGCAGAGATACCATCCCTACCCTCCTAAAGATACATTATTAGAGAAAAATGGGTGTGAGAACCATTACTGAGGTAGAATGGACTGGATTTGCTGATTAATGAGATAAAGAGAATGAAAGAAAAATTGGAGAAGATAATGAAATTTCTAGACCAAGCTATTGAGTAGAAATTGGAAATGAGAACCAGAGTTTAAGAGAGATTGAGACTAGTGGTGGTTATTTAGGAATCATCAGCAAGCAAGGAATTTTAAGAAAGAAAATTTAAGGTCATTCTTTATATAGTAGAATAAGTTATTTGCCTGATGTGATTCACAGGTTCAGATTATACTCATTTTCTTAACATTTGGAGTCATATTCTTTTTCACAATCTTGTTTGTGGAGAATGGGGTGGACTGTTATTTTTAGACTGAGGGTAGAATGTAGGTAGCAGTGCTGATTAACCACAATAACTGACATTTACCAAGTTCTTGACTGTGAACCAGGTACTGTGCTAATAAGCTCTTTACATGCTTTATTTCTTAATCTTCACAACCACCCTCTAAAGTAGGTACTATTATTATCATCCCTAGTTTTTAGAAGACGCTGAGGTTTAAAGATTCTAAGCAGTTTTATGAAATTCTCTGTGTAGGTCAGATAAGGTAGGGTTGAGAATTGAAATGAATTTAGCAACATGGGAACTCATTGGTGACTTTGATGAACATTTTGGGTGGAATGGTGGAGAATGACAGTGGGTTCAGAGAATGGTATAAGAGGATTTGAAAACAATGAATATATGCAGTTGTTCAACAAGTCTTGCTGAAAAGGGGAGCAGAGAAATTGAGTGATAGTTAGGAAGGAAAGACATGGAATCAAGATTCATTGTTTTGGAGGGAAAGGAATAACAGGATGTTTGTATGCTGATGAGAATGCATCAGAAAGATGGGAAACAGCTCTGGCCAGGTGGGTCACTTGGAGCATTGTCTTGTGCACCAAAAGATTGTGGGTTCAATTTCCAGTCATGGCACATACCTAGGTTGCAGGTGTGAGCTCTGATTGGGGTTTGTATGGGAGGCAACTGATTGATGTTTCTCACATTGATGTCTCTATTTCTCTCTCTCCTCCTCCCCTTCCCTATCTCTGTAAAATCAATAAGCATATTCCCAGGTAAGGATTAAAAAAAGAAAAGAAAAAAATGGGGGAACATTAAAAATGTATGGGAGAAAATGGACAACAATAGAGTGATGTTCTTGAATAGACAAGAGGAGATGAAACCTAGTGCACCAGTGGAGGGTGCGTGGATAGCTGACTCAGGGTAGTGGGAGGGGAAGGTGGTTAGTTATTTGAGCGTGGATGCAGAGAAGTAGGTAGATACACAGATGAGCACTTGTGGAAAGTCTCTTCTGATTATTTTAGAGGGAGAAAAAGCAAGATTGTCTGAGAGTGAGGACAGAGGCCAGATGTTTCCCAGGGTCTAGATTCTGATCTAAAGTATGCCAGGAGTCAGAGTCATTAATTCGGCTGTTTTATTTTTATTTATTTTATGTTTTCTCTAAGGAATATTTGTCTTATAGGACTCAGTACTCATTGGAATCTTCATTTTGGAATTCTAGGTATTTATTACAATAAGTGCCTAAAAACTTGGTGTTTTGTTATTTTTTTATATTACAGAAAACACAACTGAAAGATAGAAATTTTAAGTCATTAGAGATAAACTAAGGAATGGGAACAAGATAGTGGTAAGTGAGAATAAGATCATAACACATTACTTTAAAATTTTTATTGAAAGAAACGTTTGCCTTGCTGCACATTAGCCACTGTCATTTCCGTTCTTCGCTCTTCTGGTATCTGCTAAACTGTATACTGTTCGTCTATTGCCTTTCACTGCACCTTCTCCTTAACTGGAAATCTTGGATCTCCATTCATTGAATTGGGACTGAATTCTTGGAGATAACTTCCTGATTTAATAGTGGAATACGTCTTCAAGACTGACTGTGTTTAACTTTTGTAACACTTGATAATTGTTACCATCTTTCTTCTTTGGAACTCCATTCTTGTGGATTCTGTGGTATTACACTATTCTCCTTTTTTCCTGCTTTTCTTTTTTCTGACTGTGGCCTCTTCTCTTTGTCTTACCTCCTTTTCATGTTCTGTAGTTCTCACCCCACTGCTCTTCCTGTATTCAGGTCAGCTCAACATATCCAGCATCTACTATGTACTAGGCACTGTGGATGCAAAGAGCAGGAGACTGATTCCTGCCCTCCAGGAGCTCAGGTTCTAGGAAGGCTGTTTCCTTTTCCCAGAGCTGGATGATTAACCAGGCTTTGAGGTTGTCATCTTAACTCTGCCCCTTAGTGTCTGCAAGAACCAGCCATTCAACCTCTCCCTATCTTTCTCTTCTATAAATCAGAGATCAGTACTACAGTTACCTCATGGGGTTATTTTGAGAATTAAATGATTGAATACAAGTAAAGTATAAAGAACAGCCTGGTACATAGAAATGCTCAAGAAATATTTGTAGTTTTCATCATCTACCTCCCTGCCCCCTCACTCCTGTGCCACTTGGTATTCAGATGGCTAATGCCCTCACCTCATATAGGTCTTTATTCACATGTCACCTAGTGAATTTTACCCTGACCACCTTATTTAAAATATTTGCCCTCTCACTTGTCACCTTCTATACTTTTACTCTGCCTTATTTTTCCTTATAGTATTTATTGCTAACCGATATTGTATTGTGTTTATGAGTAAGCTCTGTAAAATCAAGGCCTTTCATTTTTTTCACTGCTGTCATCTCAGAACCAAGAATAGTGCCTGACACAAGGTAGGCACTCAATAAATGTTTGTTGAGAGAATGAGTAAATAAAATGCTTATTTAGACCACGTATTTACCAATTGCTTTGTTTACCATTACTTGCATTTCACTTTTTCTAGATTCAGTTTCTTCTTTGTTGAGGCATATCTTTAAAAGTTCTTATGTAGGTCTCTGTTAATGGTAAACTCTCACTTTGGTCTGAAAATATCTTCATTTTCCTATCATTTTTAGACAATAGTTTAGTATAAAATACTAGATTGAGAGTTATTTTTATCCTCTGTAGATGATGATGACATCATCATCTTCTTGAAGATGACATCAGTAATAGCATTATTTTGCCTCTGGCTTACATTATTAGTCTAATTGTTGTTTGTTTATGGATAACTTATTCTCTGTCATTGTTTTTATGCTTTTTTTTAAAAAGATTTTATTTATTTATTTTTAGAGAGAGGGGAAGGGAGGGAGACAGAGAGGGAAAGAAACAGCAATGTATGGTTGCCTCTCACATGGCCCTCACTGGGGACCCAGCCTGCAACCCAGGCATGTGCCCTGACTGGGAATCGAACCGGGACCCTCTGGTTCCCAGCCCATGCTCAATCCACTGAGCTACACCAGCCAGGGCTTTATACTTTTTTTTTTGTCCCTGGTATTGAACTGTTTCACTATGAATTTTCTAAGTGTGGATTTATTCTTATTTATACCACCTAAGACTTGTGCTTATTTTGTTCCTAACTTTTTATGCTTTTAACCATTTTATGTATTCACTTTATAGTCCATAACTCATAGTTCTATCATCAGAAGTTATTGAAAGTCTTATCTTTTTATTTTTGATGGCTCTTGTTTGTGGTAAAGTTGAGAATGTCCCCTCAGGGTTTCAGTTATTCTAATGTGTGGCTTGTTCAGAGAAATGGTACTCTGTGTTTGTTCCATCCAGGTGCCTTAGGGATGTTGCTTGCTTAAGACAAGTTTTAGGTAAATTTCTTTGCTTGTAGTAGTATAAAACTGAATCCCAAGTCACATGTCCTTAACAATCTAAAAGAATGCCATTGTCCACCATTGTCCATCTAGTTTTAAGGTCTGTAGAGTGAGGCAGAAAATAAATTAAATATTTTAAGATTTTCAAGTTCAAAACCCTTTAGAGTTAAATGGAAAAGACAAGGGCCAATTTTTGTAATTTAAAAAAAGTTTTAATTGAATTTATTCGTATAGCATTGGTTTATGAGATTATATAGGATTCAAGTGTACATTTCTCTGAGATAAATTGTGTTGTATGCCCACCACCCAAAGTCAAGTCTTCTTCCATCACCATATATTTAATGCCAAAGAAGAACAAGATACAATCAAATAATTAACCTGCCTGAGAGTGGTGGAATTCTACCATTAGGAAAAAGAATTAGTTGTGTTATCATCCTCTTTCCCCCCACCTTTGAAGTGATAGAATGACTGACTTTGTGACTTTAAATCAGGCTTAGATGTCCCATCAGAATCACTGACAAGAATCTAGTAACTATCCTAGTTGAAATAATTTGCTTGTGGGTAACATCAAAATGCTAAGAAGGTGACCTCCATGATGTTAAATGGAATTGTATAAGATTTTTGTGCAGCTCCAGGTTTTATACCTGATGAATTTCTGGTTAAATATTACTTTCGTTAGCTTGGATGATGATTATCTTCTGTAGTGGGTAAGCATTCTTCAATTCCAGGAAGATTTAGAATTAAAAATAAAAATATCTAAGTATCAAAATTATAATAATATTTTTCTGCTAAGGGATATGCACATTACTACATATTAATTATTTTAAGTATTTGTAATTAAAGAAAATATGGCTAATAAAGTATACAATTGCTACTTAAAATGTATTATGGAATGATTTATATCTGTGATTTTTTTAAAAAAAA
>PVJI01013996.1:0-45830 GCA_004026765.1 Micronycteris hirsuta | reverse complement strand
GAAGCTCAGAGAACCCCAAAGAAGCGGGACCCAAAGAGGAACACACCAAGGCACATCATAATTATATTACCCAAGGTCAAGAATAAGGAAAGAATCTTACAAGCAGCAAGAGAAAAGGAGACAGTTACCTACAAAGGAATTCCCATAAGACTGTCAGCTGATTTCTCTAAGGAGACCTTCCAAGCAAGAAGGGGCTGGAAAGAAATATTTCAAATCATGAAAAGCAAGGACCTACAACCAAGAATAATCTATCCAGCAAAACTGTCATTTAGAATGGAAGGGCAGATAAAGTGCTTCTCAGATAAGGTCAAGTTCAAGGAGTACATCATCACGCAGCCTTTATTATATGAAATGTTAAGGGGTTTTATATAAGGACTCATGAGAGAAGGCACCAAGGCCAGATCAGCTACCGGGGAACTCAGATCAGCCACAGCCAAGATGCTTGTGAGGTAAGCAAGCAAAATACAACCAGAGAAACAAATTATAACCAGAGATATTGAAATTTAGAACAATCTGGCAGTAACCACAGGGGAGGGGGAAGGGGATAATGGAGACAAGGGTATTCAGGAACTGCTATAAAGGACACATGGACAAAACCAAGGGGGAGGGTGGAAGCAAGGGAGGGAGGTGGGTTTGCCTGGGGTTGGGGGTGGGGGTAAATGCAGACAACTGTAAGTGAACAACAATAAAATAACTTTAAAAAAAGAAATTTTAGCCTGGAAAAAAAATGTGAAAAACTATAAAAGTCTTTAAATTGAGGATTGAAACAGAAAGTATTTTGTATCCTGAAATATAGCATTTTCTGCCACATGTATTTGCTGGGTAGGATTAGTCTCTACGTACGTTGTTATGGAAATGTTTCCCTTCTCTTACATGTTATGTTATTTTTTTATTGTTGATACTATTCTATATTTTGTGTATACCATTATTTACCTATTATGATTGTGTATCTTTTTAATAAAGATTTCTTTATTTTCAGAGATAAGGGAGGGAGGGAGAAAGAGAGGGAGAGAAACATCAATGTGTGGTTGCCTCTAGCACAGTCCCCACTGGGGATCTAAGCTACAACACAGGCATGTGGCCTGACTGGGAATCAGACAGGCAGCCCTTTGGTTCACAGGCCGCACTCAATCCACTGGGCCACACCAGTCATGCTAATTTTTGTAGCTTTGATTACACATATAAGAATTCTTAACTTTGAAAATCTTATTATCTGGTGAACTAAGAAGTAAGCAATTGTGAACTGCCTTGTTACACCAGTATTCTTTAGATTGATACATCTATGAACACAATAATTTCTACAAATATATATATTTTCTCATAGCATAAAAATTTTTAATGTGGCACAAGGCATATTTACTTATAAACCCAAATATCTTTCTTAAAGGAGATAAAACCGTGTTCTGTAGCTAATATTTCATAATTTTATCTTATTTGAAAAATAGTCTATGAATATGTATCATAAACTTTAATGTTTCAAGTTACCAAAGAGATTTAGAAAATCACTTTTTTTAAAGATTTTATTTATTTATTTTCAAAGAGAGGGGAAAGGAAGGAGAAAGAGAGGGAGAGAAACATCAATGTGTGGTTGCCTCTCGTGGGTCCCTCTAGCCTGCAACCCACCCACGTGCTCTGACTGGGAATCAAACTGGCAACCCTTTGGTCTGCAGCCTGCGCTCAATCCACTGAGCTACAGCAGCAAGGCAGAAAATCACTTTTTAATTACACATATAATTATTGCTAGAGTTAACCGAAAATAAACTCTTTAATCCCATTTACATATATTAAATTTAATTGACTTGCTCTTAACAATTAAGTTTAGATTACTTACAAAAATTTCATCATACCAAAGTAAATTTTTGCTAATATATTTTTACAACAGAGGTAACATGAACTTATTTGACTAATAAACCCAGGTAAAATAAAAGTATTATTTAATACTGATGATTCTAAAGATATGCTTATTTCACCAAGCCAAACTCAAACCAGCTTTAATATCAGGTCTTCCCAAATTGTGTGCTTCTAAAAAGTATTTAGGTTAGTTTTTGTTATATTTTTGAGATTTCTATATAAGCGCTTATTTCAACCAATTTAATAGAGCTCCTTTTTTATAAGTTAGCAAAACCATCTGAAGGTATAAAGTAACACACCACACACATGAACATACAGACATGAACGGAAACTTCCTAGCTTTCATTTTCAAATTATTGCCATAGAACTGGTAAGATCATATAAAAGAACAATTAGGTCTAATCTGTGTTTCAGGCAGGATAAATTAAAGTTACCTGTATAGATGGTTAAAACTTTTTCTTATTAATATTTGTGGAGAAAGCACTTAGGACTTTTATTTATCCATGCAAGGGATCCTTAAAGCTATAGAAGTAGTTTGTGCTTTCAAAAACACCCTAGTTACCTCCCCACTTTTTCTCTTCAGTCTTAGGAAATGGGACGGACAAATGTAACTGGGCCTTGAGCTGCTTCTAGAGCTACACTTTTGGCTCTAAGGTAAGCGATTTGTAAGATAAGAGCAATTGCTTTCAAATTTTGGTAACTTAAGTGACATCATAGGTTAACTAATGTACCTGTCAGAATAAATAATCCCTAATTTGTTTCTTTCCTTCTGGGTATATTAGTGCTATTTTTAGCTAGAGGGAAGGGGATGCAAAAATATATATTCCTATCAGGGTCTAAATCTTCAGCTTCCAATTTTGGCAAATTTCTGATCAAAAAGTTATTAAATTCTTTTAAATATCACATCAGATTTCAGCTGGGACACTAAATGTTTCTGGCAGTATTAAACAATTCCATGGATCTAAGCAGTCACAAAGGTTACTACCTTCTAGAATCTTTTCCTCTAAAAGCCAAAAGAAAGAAGAGACAGCCTTCATGTCCCAGATCCCCAGTGAAATACACCATGTATTTTCACAATATAATCAGGTAAAATAGATGCAATCAATTAAAGTTGACACAACTTTTTTTTAACATAAAGCCTTTGTAACATTACAATTTTTATAATTTTATCAATCCTTACATTTTCATATTTTGTAAATCTAATTATAGCCTGAGTTAGGGCTTCACCAATGGGTTTTGGCATACCCCATTTTGTTTAATTGATTGGAAGCCATTGCTTAGTTTTTAAGTATATTTGATTGATTATGCTATTACAGTTTTCACAATCTTTTCCTCCCCTTCATCCCCCTCCACCCTGCACCCCCCAACCCTCCAGCATTCCCCTCCTTAGTTCATGTTCATGGGTTGTACATATAAGTTCTTTGACTTCTCTGTTCCCTATACCATTCTTAACCTTTCCCTGTCTATTTTGTACCTATAATTTATGCTTCTTATTCCCTGTACCTTCCCCCCCATTCATCCCCTCCCCCTCCACACTGAAAACCCTCCACGTGCTCTCCATTTCTGTGATTCTGTTCCTGTTCTAGTTGTTTGCTAATTTTTTTGTTTTTGTGTTTTAGGTTCAGTTGTTGATAGTTGTGAGTTTGTTGTCATTTTATTGTTTGTATTTTTTTATCTTTTTCTTAGATAAGTTCCTTTAACATTTCATATAAAAGGGCTTGGGAATGATGAACTCCTTGAACTTGACCTTATTTGGGAAGTACTTTCTCTGCCCTCCCATTCTAAATGAAGGCTTTGCTAGATAGAGTAATCTTGGATGTAGATCCTTGCCTTTCATGACTTCAAATACTTCTTTCCAGCCCCTTCTTGCCTGTAAGGTTTCTTTTGAGAAATCAGCTGATAGTCTTATGGGAACTCCTTTGTAGGTAACTGTCTCCTTTCCTCTTGCTGCTTTGAAGATTCTCTCTTTATCTTAAATATTGGGTAACTTAATGATAATGTGCCTTGGTGTGTTCCTCTTTGGGTCCAATTTCTTTGGCACTCTCTGGGCTTCCTGGACTTCCATTTCCTTTGCCAAATTGGGGAAATTTTCCTTCATTATTTGTTCAAATAAGTTTTCAACTTCTTGCTCTTGTTCTTCTCCTGGCACCCCTATGATTCTGATGTTGGAGCATTTAAAGTTTTTCCAGAGGTTCCAGAGGTTCTCTCTTCATTGTTTTGATTTCTTGTTTCTTCATTCTGTTCCAGTTGGATGCTTATTTCTTCCTTTTGTTTCAAATCATTGCTTTGAGTCTTGGTTTCCTTCCCTTCACTATTAGTCTCCTGCATATCCTGCTTTATTTCACTTTGGGTAGCCTTCATTTCATCCTTCATTTTGTGACTGAGTTCAACCAGTTCTGTGAGCATCCTGATTACCAGTGTTTTGAATTCTGTATCACATAGGTTGTCTATCTTCTCATTGGTTAGCTCTTTTTCTGGAGTTTTGATCTATTCTTTCATTTAAGCCATATTTCTTTGTCTCGGCATGCCTGTTATGTTGTAAGGGGGTGGGACCTTAGGTATTTGCCAGCTCGAGGCAACTCTCTTTGGTGCATTGTGGCTCCATGGGGGAGCGGTCAGAGATGGAGCAATGCCGCTTGCTTACTCTGCTCTAGCCCCCCTTTCAATGAACTCTCTTGTGTGAGACTGTGAGTTTCTCCCACTGTGACAACCCCCACAGTAGTTTACAGCTAGCTTTCAGTCTTTAGTTTCCCTTTCAGCCAGCGCCACCTTGTCAGCGCAGTCTGCCACCTTGCCCGTGCATCCTCTCCACTCGGCTGCCCGTCTCCCATCTCCGCCCCTCCTGCTAGTCTAGGTGAACGTTTCTTTAACTCCTTGGTCACCAGACTTCCATGCAGTGTGATTTTCTGGCACTTCTGGTTGCTTATTGTTTTTAGATTGGTTGTTATCCTTCTTTTGGTTGTTCAAGGAAGAGAAGCATTTCTATCTACGCCTCCATCTTGGCTGGAACTCCAGAAGCCATTGCTTTTTAAGTGCACTTTTAAATGATCAAATCTAGTTGGAAAATTCCTGGTAATAGTCATTGCAGTTTTAGGTAGTAGTTTGGTAGGACCCTAGCTGTATATGGGGTTAAGCCCATGTTTCTCTTTCGCCATATTTTGGAACTTCCAACCTGACAGCTACCACACCACGTTCTTAGGATACAAAAGTTTTAGGTTGTTTTTTAGTAGGATTTCATCATTCTTTTCTTTTATTTTCTTCTTAAGTACAGGACAATTGTACTTCCAAAATCCCAATTTTTACACTATCTGTGAATGTTGGAAGGCAAATAGGAAGTGGTTTGAGTGGACTATGACTTTTGTTCTAATTTCTGTCCTTCTCTCTTATTAGGGGAATCTTAATGACTAGCTGTTATAACAATGTGAGAGCTCTATAAGAAAAAAAAAATCTTTGTTTTTCAATTTAGAAGATTTTCCAATTAAAAGGATCCATCATTGTCTGTCCTTGAGGAGCAGGATCTCAAACCAATACTACAAATGCAAGAAACATCCCCAAAGGAGAGGGCAAAAAGATGCAACCCTTCCAAGAAAGTTTATCTAAAAAATATGTGAGGTCCTGTCTTTAAACATCTGTTACAAAACACAGAGAATCATGTGTTTTCCCCTTTTTAACAGAATAAGGTTTAGATACCCTAAGCTTGGTTCCACAGCCTACTTGCCCACCCACTGAAACACATGTGCATCATCCAATTGGTGCAGATGTAGCTCCAGGTCTGTTACTCTTTGAGGAACAGGATAAACACAGAAAACTCCTTGAGAGCTTGTCATGGCTGGATGGAGAGCAAGGTACACCTTGGCAAGTGTATCCTCTGGATGGTGGAAGCCAGAGAGAAAATATTCTCACTAGTCATTACACCCAAGTTCTCAGGACATACAGCAAGACAAAAGAAGAGAAATCAGACAGAATCAGAGAATAACAAAATCCATGAGTCTTCATACCAAGTAACCAAGAGTCACTAACCCAAGAAACTAGTTAAACAAATATTTTCTCAAGCCAATCAAAATTTAGAAGAGAGAAAAAGATTCTCACCACTTTCACTTCCATCAAATCTTGCAGACAGAAATCTGGAGGTATGATGACATGGTAAGAACCCTTACTTTCTGCTGGCCTATGTCAGATGCCCCACTGTTGGAAAATGTTCAGTTTCAGGTAGAAGGTATGACCCACCCTGACTCTAGGAGACCATAGCAGTTCCACCTTTGTGCCTCAGGAGGACTGCAAGCAATCAAGATGGTATCTGAGCCATCCTGCTCAAGAATGAGACACCTACCACCCAAGACACAGATAAAGTTCACCGCCCAGGGCACAGATGAAAAAATGCTGCAGGATTTTATCTGATTGACATTTTCCCTGAATTCCAAAGCCGTTACCTACACTTTTCTTCTCCTTACAGAAAAAGTTGGTTTAAAATGGAATTTAAGATGGTCTGTTAGGGCTCAAACCCACCATCTTCTCAGATCGCCAGCCATCTGAACAAAGCTCCCATAAAGATTCAATCCCTGTCTCTGGTTCTCAGGTCTGGTAGGTGACAGGTAGCATGAATGCCAGCTTTTCTGGTTCCACCACAATCTGCTCATCTGCAGTAGCCTGGTGGGTAAAGTCAGGGTCCTAGCCAGTGAGTTATCCTGCTCACAGCACCAGCTATAGGGGAGGAAAAAATCCTCTACTCTCAAGAATCTTCTGACTGACCTAATAATCAAATAGACATAAGGCAGATTAACAAGAGAAAATAACCGAGATTTACATGAGAAACTCAGAGACCTATACGCACACGATAGAAATCAGGGTCTAGGTATATAAGACATTCCGAGCTAGAGATGAGGTAATGGACCTTCTGGATTTTGTGGTCATTGCAGAATGATAAGGAGAGAAGATGTTTAGTAAACAGAGGTTTGCCTGCCTTATAGGTAGGTCAAAAAGAGATAATTGCCAATAATCTCTTGTCATACCCATGACCGCTAATTTAAATTCTTCTAGGTAATAAAAGGAAGGACCAAAGGTTTCTTTAGAGCTTGAAGCCAAAATTGCCCTTAGTTCAGAACAATCTGCGTATCACAGAAGTACATTTGGAGTAATTTGTTCTGAACTCCCACAAGCCAAACATGTAAAACTGCATACTGTAGTATTTCATTCATATGGAATTGTAAGATAGGAAATACTATAGTGACAGAAAGCAGATGGGTGTTTTTTAGGGTCCCAGGGTTGAGGGAACGCAAGTGATTGCAAAGGGCATCAGGAAACTTTTTGAGTTGATGCAATTGTTTCATATATTGATTTCAGTTGCGGTTACATGATTATATACATTGGTAAAAACTCATTGAGATATGGACTTACAATCAGAAGGTTTTATCATTTGTAAATTAAACTTCAGTAAAGATGATTTCAAAGAAAATAAGCAGAAGCTTTCCAAACTGTGGTCCAAAGGACACTGGAGTTATAAGCTGAGTGTTTGAGTCCCCCAAAAGTAATATGTACAAGCCCCAGCCATCAATGCAATGACATTTGTGGATGGGCTTTTGAGAGGCAGTTAGGTTTCTATTAGGTCAGGAGGGTGAGGCCCCCATGATAAGATATGTGTCCTTATAAGAAAGAAAAAGGGCCCTGGCTGGTGTAGCTCAGTGGATTGAGCGCGGGCTGGGAACCAGGCAGTCCCGGTTCGATTCCCAGTCAGGGCACAAGCCTAGGTTGCAGGCCAGGTCCCCATGAGGGCCATGTGAGAGGCAACCATACATTGCTGTTTCTCTCCCTCTCTGTCTCCCTCCTTTCCCCTCTCTCTAAAAATAAATAAAAATAAAATCTTTAAAAAAAAAAAAAAGAAAGAAAAAGGAAGATCTCTTTCTCTCTCCCGAAACACATACCAAAGAAACACCATGTGAGTGCACATTGAAAGGAGGGTGTGCACACTCTACAGAGAGGGATTTCACCATGAACTACATCTGCCAGCCCCTTGATCTTGGACTTCCCAGCCTCCAGGACCATGAGGAATAAATTGCTGTTGTCACTCAGGATATGATATTTCATTACAGTAACCTTAGCTGACTAAGACAACTGGTATCTCCGGAAAAGATTAATCACTGTTCCAAGAACAACAGGTCTCCTGGTTGTGGAAGCTTGCATAATGTCATGTCATAAATTATTCTCTAAGAACTTCACAAAAAACAAATAGCCCACTAAAGAATGTAGGAAATTTCTTGTAACAAAAAAGAAAAGATACTTGTTGATTGAGTTGAGAAAATTTTTTTCCATGAAAACTATTAATTCCTCATGGAAAAATTTCCCTGAATAAACTGGTTTGGGAAGCTCTGGTGTCCAATATTCTTTTGAGAAGTTTATCAGTGAGTGAAATAAGATCAGTAGGTTTTTTACCTGATTGGGGAAAAAATTTTAATAAAAACTTTTTACAACCATTATTTTGTTTTTTAAATAAACATACAATAAAATGCATCCCTTTTTGAGTTCAGTTCTGAGAATTTTAATACATGTAGAGATTCACGTAACCACCACCACAATCAAGATATAAAACAATTATATCACCCAAAACTCCCTCAAGCTCATATCCTTGGTAACATCCTGCTCCCATTCCTAACTCCTGGCAACCACCAATTGGTTCTCTGTCACTGTAGCTTTTATATTTTCAAGAATGGCATACAACCCTGACCTGTGTGGCTCACACAATTGGGCATTGTTCCACAAAGCAAAAATGTCACTGGTTCAATTCCTGGTCGGGTCACATGCCTGGGTTGCAGACCCATCCCCTGTACGGGTGCCTGCAAGAGGCAGTCAATCAGTTTCTCTCTCTTTCTCCTTCCCCTCCCCTGCCTCTAAAAATAAATAAACAAAATCTTTTTTAAGATGGCATACAAATAGAATTATACACTATGTAATCCTGAGACTTGCTTCCTTCTCTGCATAATGTCTTTGAGATTTATCTAAGTTGCCATGTGTCAATAGTTCATTCTTAATTATTGTGCAGAAGTATTCTGTGGTGTGGTTGTACACAGTTTGCTAATCCATTCACTCAGTAAAGGAAAGGTATTTGGGTTGTTTCCAACTCTTGGCAATTATGAATAGAGTTGCTATAAATATCTGTGTACAGGTTGCCGTGTTTTTTTCTACCTAGTAGTGTGATTGCCAGGTCTTGGGAGGGTTAAACTTGGTAATGCTAATCTGTTTTCCAGAGTAGCTCTACCATGTTTTACCACCACCAGAAATCCAGAATAGTTCCAGTTACTCTGTATCCTCACCAGTACTTGGTATGTATGTTTACTCATCTTAATTGTAGATATTCTAGTAGATATGTAGAAGTGGTATTAAAATTGTTGTATTAATTTGTGTTTTCCTGATGGCTAATAAAGTGGAATATCTTTTTGTGTGCTTATTTGCTTATTGCTTTGTATATAATCTCTGGTGTAGTGCCGTTTCAAGTATTTCTCACATTTTTAATTGGATTGTTTGTTTTCTTTCTCTTGAGTTTTGAGAGATCTTATATATTCTGGATAGAAGTCTTTTGTAAAATATCTGGAATGTAGCCCTGGTTGGTGTGGCTCAGTGGACTGAGCACTGGCCTGCGAACCAAAGTGTCGCCAGTTTGATTCCCAGTCAGGGCACATGCCTGGGTTGTGGGCCAGGTCCCCAGAAGGGGGCATGCAAGAGGCAACCACACATTGATGTTTCTCTCCCTCTCTTTCTCCTTCTTTTCCCCTCTCTCTAAAAATAAATAAATAAAATATTTTTAAAAAGTATCTGGAGTACAAATATTTTCTTTCTACCTGTGACTTCTTTTTTTTTTAATTTTATGAACAGTATCTTCCAGAGAGAAAACATTTTTAATTTTGATGAAGTCTAATTTATTAATATTTTTCTTTTGTGGATTGTGCTTTTGATGCCTTGTCTAAGAACTCTGTGTTGAACTCTAGTTCATGGAGATATTTTTCGGGCTTACTTATAAAACTTTGTATGGTTTTTTAATTAATTATTGCATAAGATTTAAAGTTATGTCAAGATATATTTTTTGGCTATATATATATATATACATATATATATATATGTATATATATGTATATATATAGCCAAATATATATATATATATATATATATATATATTTGGCCTATGGTAGTCCAGTTGCTTGTGCATGATTTTTGAAAAGGCTACCCTTTCTCCATTCAATTGCCTTTGCATCCTTGTCAAAATTAAATTAGCCACATTTGTGTAGCTCTATTTATGGACCACCCTGTCCCATTGATATACATGTCTGTCTCTTTGCCACTATCAAAAAATCTTGATTGCTGTAGCTTTATAATAGGTTTTAAAATCAAGTATTGTGATTCCTCTAAATTTATTCTTCCTTTTTAAAATTGTTTTGGCTATGCCAGTTCTTTGATTTTCACATATAAATGTTTATATCTAAAAAAAAATCCTGTTGTAATTTTGATCAGAATCACGGGGTGAAGGGTGGGATAAATGGATGAACAGGGTGAAAAAGTACAAACTCCCAGTTACAAAATAAATAAGCTCAGGAAACGTCATGTATAGCATGGTGACTCTAAGTAATAAGAGAATGGATGATAAATTCCTTGTAGACTAGACCATATTAACTAATCTCTTTATCCCTATTGAGATCTAGCACAGTGGCTAATGCATAGTAAGTACTCGAGACACATTTGTGGAATTAATTAGAGAAAGAAAGAAACAGTAAAGTGCAGGAATCAAACAGCTGGATATTACAGACTCTGATTGTTAAATAATTGGGAGTTTTGAGGTCTGGTTATTGTTAGGTGGAAGTCACCATGATGTGATTTTTTTTCCATAAGAATCAGCAAACACTATGAAATCAGGGCTTTTTCGAGGGAAGCGTGGGGTGGGGGCTGGTTTACCAGCACACCAGTGCCTATTGCTGCCACTTCTACTCACTCTAATCTTTTCACCTTCAGAGCATCTATCTTCCTGGTAATTTTAACCTGAGATGTAATAAGCTCTGAGAGTTTGCCAAAGAGGCAAATAGTGCCTTCTCTATCTGGGGTATTTGAGTTGTCACAGTGTAAGAAAAGGTTGGAATCTGGATGTCTTGAGATCTTAAACTGGACTTAGAGATATATGTGTATTTTTTTTCTCCTCAAACAGTTTTAAGTGCATACCCATATAGACTTAAGAAAAGCCTAATATTTAAAGGCCAGCACTGGTCAGGCAAACCCAAAGCAAAAGCTAAATAAACTCAAAACTGAAAAACAATAACGACATTATAAATGGTACTGGCATGATGCTGGGAGAATGTGGGAGGGGCTATAAGAGGAGCTGCCCAAGGCATTGGTAATCAAGCGCGTGCAGGCAGTGCATTTGTGCCTGATCTCCCCACCCTCAGGCGGAGATGGGGCAGGGGGAGGTGCAGACCTGCCAGTCTGGCCTGAAAAGAACGGGATTGGCTGGGAAGCTGGATGCTTTTGGAGCATCCGTGGAATTAAGGACTGGGCGAGTTAGATGGAAGAACGGCAGAGACTCAGCTCTCTTTCTCTTCCTCCAGGCTCTACCTGGACGATTGTGCTGCAGCTGCCTGCCTTTTCCCAAAGGATGGTATTTTTAAGAGGGAGAAGGAACTCTGGGTGTGGGAAAGGACTGGTCTGGCCTGGCAGAGGGTGAAAGGATTATTTTTCTGTGGATGTTTTAGAGGGAACAGATCCTGAGGCAGAATCCTGCCATTCTTCCGAAATTGTGTAGCTTTTGAATGAAGAACAACTTTCATTTTTCCCCAACCTCTGCCTCCAGGATTGGTGGGTGGCAGGCAGCAGGACCCTATTTGCTGTTTGGTAACACAAAGGCACATAAAATTCACTGACATTTTGTACAAAACAGTGAAACTATTTCATCCCATGCAAGAGCAGCCTCAGAGCCTGAACAAAAGGCACAAATAAAATCCTTCAAACACTCTTACCAACATTTCAAAGCCAAAGTCCAAATATATTAAGCACTGCCACTTGTAAGCATTCCCGTGGCTCTTCCAAAACATTACTGTGACTAGACTCTACCAAGAAAAAATATATATATTGAGTGCCTCATCCCAAGTGCCCGGTGTTTCAAAAGCACTATTCATGCCTCTGGTATTTATTCTAAGGTATTTTCTTCAATTCAATGAGAAAATGCAGTCAAATAGATTGGTTTTGAAAAAGCATTATTTTAAAAAACCTGGTAATTGTTGTTGCCTTCACCATATTGAAAGTCCTTTCAAAAAATCCAGATCCCAGTATATAACTCGGTAAACATTTAGAACTAATAGAATTTCTCATAAGTTGGCTACTCAAAGGCATCGACCCTTATTATTCTTTGATATATAGTAATAAAAACAAAGAACTCTTTACATTTCTATTTTGTGATGCGCCACTTAATATAACCATGAATTTCCCATTCTTCAGCGGTCAGACCCTAGATCACCCTGAGGAATTCAATGTAGTTTTTTCTGTAAATTCAATCTAGACAAGTCCCTGAAGACTATTAGAAATTTGTGAAATGAATAGCCCAGGATAAACTAATGGGGTTATAAGACCTATCTGCTCAAAAATTATGAAACAGTTCTAGATAATTTCCTCTACCCCTTCTCTCCTTCTCTGTGTCTTTTCAGGCACAGATTTATCTAAAGTAAGAGAAGCTTAAGCCCTTCTCTCTCATATATGCCACGGCCTCTGTTTCTGTGACTGAACCTCACAGAAGAATATGTGCATGTTTTTTTCTTATTCACAAAATGAGATATTTTAATTGTAATGAATTGAAACAACTCTCTCCTTCCACACGGGTGGAGTCACGTGGCAACAGCCACAAGCATTTTGGAGATCTTGCCGAGGGGAAGTGGAGCTACAAATATATTTAGTTTGAGTTTAATAAATGTATCTGTGGTGCACAAGCACTTCCATGAACAGTTGTTTCTAGCTGGCACAGCATAAGAACGCCTTCCAGAATATCCTATGGCCCCTGTACAAACACATCTGCAGTCTGACACACAGTGTTCAGGATAGGAACCACGTCCGGAACCAGATACGTGTGAGCAGAGAGGGTTGAAAGGCTGAGTATGTGGAGCCAGGAGCCAGTCAATGGGAAAGTATTCTAATTTTAGATATGTAAAATCTAAGCCAAGGAGATGATTCTCATTGAAATCTTTGGAAATAGAATAGAAGCTGCCTTCTGTGAAGAACATAATTAATAAGACATTTGTGGACAATCACAAATGCATTATACAGTTTTTATTTTCTCATGGAAATCATCTGAAATAGTATTTCTATGAATCACAATTCCTATGATTACAGAGTAAAAACTTGTAGCAGAACTGTAAATGTTACATTATATGACTCTCAACAGCCAATAAAAATAAATTTCAATTAACCATGCTAGATGAAATGCAGAACTACCTTTCTATTCTCTTTTTACCAAATGTCATTTCATATAAAGAAATTATCAAAGGGTAAAAAATACAGATAATAACAATAATGTTATTTTTCTTGGTTTTGTGGTATTTACCACCTTTTAAAATGTGTGATTTGTCACAGAGATGTAGATTATAGTAGAGGGAATATAGTCAACAATATTGTGGAAACTATGTATGGGGCCAGGTAGGTACCTGAAGGCTCAGAGTGACCACTCTGTAAGGTACATGATTTTCTAACCACTTTGCTGTACATCTTAAACTAATAAAGAATAATGCTGAATATAAACTGTAATTGAAATTTTTTTTAATTTAAAACATGTGTGACTTGTACTTTCTTTTCTCATTCTAAATATTCACTTTTGTACCTAATTGTTTTATTCTGTTTAAGAGGGCCCCTCAAATTGTATAAGCTACAGACCCTACAAATCATGATTTGCCCAAGTTACCACTGCATGTGTGTGTTGGTGTTTCTCAATATTTTCCCCACTTCATAAGATTACACAGAGCTTCCCATTAAGAGCATGCCTTCACCTCATCAATTCTCTTTTTTCCCCCAACAAGGAATTGTCAATATTCATATCATTGCCAAAAATCTCTTGGCAACAAAAATTACAGGATTGGAATTGCAGAAAAGAGGGTTATAAAGGAGAGCCATGCAATCAGGTGATCGAGCATTGAATAAGGTGTTTGGACTCAGTCACACAAAAGGATTTTTCAACCTTGAGATTTCTACAATTACAAGAACCTGTTCTTCATTCTAATATACATCTTCTTAGGGTTCTCCTCGTTACTAGAGATTATGAAATGCCGTAGTTCGAGCAAAGGTTTAAAGCTGAATATGCCTCAGTGTATGCTTCGTTAACATAACATTGAAAACAGATCACATTAGGATGTGGAGATTTGCTCTTATTCTAGAGCTGTGAGATTCTTCTAAGCACACATTTACTTTGGGCAAATGGCACCAGGAGAGAAGGGCACAAACTCGTTAAAATTGAAAGCAGCTGAGCTTCACTTTAAACACAGAGAGAGAAAACCCTCACAGGGGGGTCCAACCTGCGACCCCATGCAGCTCAGGATGGCTATGAATGGGGCCCAACACAAAACAATAAATTTACTTAAAACATTGTAAGATTTTTTTGCCATTACGTGTCGCAATGTATTTAATGTGTGGCCCAAGACAACTCTTCTTCCAGTGTGGCCCAGAGATGCCGAAAGGTTGGACACCCCTACAAAAATCTGAAATGTTTTTAAATCTGGGGTTTTTAAAAATAAAATCTTAGTGGACAGTCAACAGATTGTAGTACTAATGTCAACAGATTATAGTACTAAAAAGTCAACCTGTTTGAGTGTAACGGGATAGATCTTCACACAATTTAGTAATCTCATTCTGTTACAGAAACAAACCCTCTCCACCCCGGTCTTTTGTTCTGTGGTTTGTCTTTGCCTGCTGCCATGTTAGGAATTGTGGCTCTCAATGCCAGAGTTTGGTAAAAAGGAAAGGCACTATTTATTAAAAAGTTATACAAGCTTAGAGTAATGACAGAATGTCGCCGTTAAATCCCACTCCCTTTAGAAATGAAGATACACCCACAAGCACACACAGTCCTGCCTCCCCTTCCCCAACCAGGCCAGTCAGAGGTACCATGTCTCAGGAAAAGAAGTAGAAGTCCATAGCTCGGCTAGGCTCCCGTTCTTAATCCGAAACCTCATCCTCATGGTGGGCCGGTGGGAGTCCTTCTGCATTCTTTCAAACCTTTGAGAGAGAGAGAGAGAGCGCTCCTCATGGCTGCTACATCTTCATTTCCTGCTTCCTAAGCCACGTGGTCAAGAGAGGCCTCTCTCCACTCCCAAAACTCCGTGGTTAAAACCCCCACATGGCTGCTGCACCTGGGTGTAACTCCTGCCGCAGATCTTCCTCTGCAACCCTATTTCTAACCCCTCCCACAATCGGCCACGCCTGCCAATAGTCTGGTTTCGTCTGCCTTTCTCAGCTGCCATTGCTGTCCCAGCGAGCGTGGCCCAGTGGCACAGAGTGAACCATCTCCAAGCTCTCTAGCAGGCTCTGAAACTGGGGAGCTGCCTCCCAGCTACATCAGGGGTCAAAATCATGCATATCTTCCTGGATCCATACAGGCTAGGAAACTTGCCTGCTGTTATTGATATGCATATAACCCTCAATCCCTGCTCTGCTGCTTTTCCCCAGCCCCCAAGCTAGGCTTGTTGGGGGGTTCTGGGGCCTCTCAGCCTACACCCTGTTAAGTCTACACCCCATTACAATTCAAAATAATATTTAGGCAATCCTAAATAATACCTTATAAAATAACATTTATAAGGTACAGAGAATAAGTAGCATAAACGGTAGGTAGAAAACAGACAGGGGGAGGTTAAGAATAGTATAGGAAATGTAGAAGCCAAAGAACTTATGTGTATGACCATGGACAAAAAATAAAGGGCGGGGAATGTGGGGGGTGTGGGGCGGAGGGGAATAAAGGGGAGAAAATGGGACAACTGTAATAGCATAATCAATAAAAATATATAAAAAATAAATAAAACAACAGCAAGACAAGCTGAAAAGCAGGAAGAGAAATTTTAGTTGCATATTATTTATAAGGGAACTAAAATAAAGTATGGAAAAACCAAAAAAATAAAATAAAATAATATTTAGGCAATATTGTCTTGCTACTAAGGCTTATTCAAGACAGTGATGGATCTGAGTGGGATACTATATATGTCATTGAATGGCTGCTCTGAGAAGAAGACAAGTGAAACCAGAGTAGGAGTGATAGTCTTGTGAATAAGGAGGCGCAAGGCTCATGATGAAGACCAATAACAGCTCCAGGAGATGAGAAAAGAGAAGGTCAAGAAAGAAACTTTAAGAGGTTAAGATTGCGGCAGTACTCTATCTCAGGTGTACTTTATCAATTGCTCCTGTATATCTATCATAAGCAGGCAATTGTTCCAGACATATGGGATATTTCAAAGGAAACGGCACCTGCCCTAAACAAGCAGAGCTGCATCACCTTCCAGCATAGTTTGCTAAGCTTCAGTATGGACGTAGTTGGAGAACTGGCAGTATGCGGAGGAATTTCAATACAGTTAACACCCAGCACTCACGAAGTTAAAATCTGAAACAACATCAAAATGCTGTTATTCAGAATGAATATTTCTCCCTCCTCTGAGTTTCTGTAATCATTTGTCCCTCTTACGATATTTTATTATCTGCTATATGCTATCCTTGTGTCTATAGAAATCAACTTGCCCTTCTAAAAAAAAGTCAGACGGTCTCTTTCACATTCCTTCACACTGTAGCTTGTGCAGTACCTGTGGCCGAGATGGGTAAGAACTGTATTTCCCAATTCCCCTGGCACTTACACGTGGCCATGTGACTAGTTCTCACCAATGAAATGCAAGTGGAAGAGCCTTACTTGGGGCGCCAAGACTTTTAAGAAGCACATGTGTCTTCTGTTTTTCTCCTTCTGTCAGCTAAATTTGCACAAGTCACTGGGAAGATGATGTCAGAAGGTGGAAGGAACCTGGCTTCCTGATTCATTGCTTGAGTAAAAGCCAGCTAAAAACACTTTCCTCACATGATTATTATTGTGCTGCCAACAGATAAACGTTTATCATGTATAAAAAGTAGATGTGTGGGTCTTCTTGTTCCATAGCCACACAATCTAGTACAGTGTCCTACAGAGAAACACCAAATATAAATTTACATTAAAAGTGACAGCCCAAGACAGGCATTCAAGCCCTTGCACAGAATCCCACAGAACACCCTATTTTGTCCATTGTAGTTATTTAGAAAGGGGGAGAAAAATGATGGAATATATGACTTGTAAACTAAGACCAATGAGGAAATATAAGGCAGGAAAAGAATCAATGTCCGAGTTTCAGTTAGTCATGTTTTGCCATCTCATACCCATTTCCATGGTTCCAAGAACATCATCTCAACTGTGTTTGGTGAGCTCAGCTTTTCCCACCCTTAGCCAGGAACCTAAGATGGTGCTCAGCTTCAAGCTCCAGGGATTTCAGTGTGACTCATATCAAACCTATCAGAATCGGTCTGGAAGTCCTAGCCTCAGAAATTAGGCAAAAAAAAAAAAAAAAAAGACATCCACATTGGAAAAGAAGAAGTAAAAATATCACTATCTGTAGATGACACTATATTATGTGAAAAAAAACCCTGGAGACTCTACCAAAAAGTGTTAGAACTAATAAAAGAATTCAGTAAAGTTGCAGGATACAAAATCAATATATAAAAATTTGTTATATTTTTATACACGAATAATGGACTATCAGAAAAAGAAATTTAAAAAACAATTTCATTTACAACTACATCAAAGAATAAAATATCTAGGAATAAATTTAACAGAGGAGGTGTTAAAAGACGTGTCCTCTAAAATCTATTAGATAAGACATTAATTGAAAGACACTGAAGGATAACAAATAAATGGAAAGATGTTTCTTGCTCATGGGTTAGAAGAATTAAATTTGTTAAAACATTCATACTAACCAAAGCAATCTACAGATTCAGTGCAATCCTATCAAAATTCCAGTGGCATTTTTCACAAAAAGAGAACAGACAACCCCAAAATTGGTGTGGAGCCACAAAAGACCTCAAATAGCCAAAATAATCTTGAGAATAAACAAAGCTGGAGGCATCACGTGCTCTGATTTCAAAGTTTATTGCAAAGTTTATTGCAACACTATTAAAACAGTATGGTATTGACATACAAACATACACATAGATCAATGGAACAGAATAAAGAGCCTAGAAATAAACTCTCACATATACAGTCAATTAAACTACAAAAAAAAAAAGAATACACAATGGGGGAAAGAATAGTCTCTTCAATAAATGGTGCTAGGAAAACTGTACAGCCACATGCAAAAAAAAAAATGAAACTGGATTACTATCTTAAACCATATACAAAGATTTACTCAAAATGAATTAAAGACTTGAACATAAGCCTGGCTGGTGTAGCTCAGTGGATTGAGCGCGGGCTGGGAACCAAAAGGTCCCAGTTCGATTCCCAGTCGGGGCACATGCCTGGGTTGCAGGCCAGGTCCCCAGTGAGGGCCATGTGAGAGGCAACCATACATTGCTCTTTCTCCCTCCCTTCTCTCCTCTCTAAAAATAAATAAATAAAATCTTAAAAAAAAAGACTTGAATATAAGACCTGAATTCATAAAACTCCTAGAGAAAACTGTAGGTGGTATACTCCTTGACCTAGGTCTGGGTGTTGATTTTTTAAATCTGACACCAAAAGCAAATGCAACAAAAGCAAAATTGAATAAATGGGACTACATAAAACTTAAAAGTTTCTGCACAGCAAAGGAAACCATCAACAAAAAGAAAACGTAACCTACTGAATTGGAGAAAATCTTGTCAAATCATGAATCTGATAAGAGGTTAATACCTAAAAAACATACAAAGAACTTACACAATTGAATAACAAAAAAATAATCTGATGTAAATGATTTAATCTGATTTAAAAAATGGGCAGAGTACTTGAATAGGCATTTTTCCAAAGAGGACATACAGATGCCTAACAGGTAAATAAAAAGATATTCAAAATTACTAATGAACAGGAAAATGCAAATTAAAGCCACGAAGAGGAATCACCTGTCAGAATGACTATTATCAAAAAGACAAGAAATAACAAGTATTGGTGGGAATGTGCAGAAAAGAGAACCCTAGTGCACCGTTGGTGGGAAAGTAAATTGGTGCAGCCAGCATAGAAAACAGTACGGAGGTTTCTCAAAAAATTAAAAATAGAACTACCATATGATCTAGAAATTCCATTTCTGGGTATTTATCCAAAGAAAATGAAAACACTCACTCAAAAAGATATATACAACCCATGTTCATTATTTATAGTAGCCAAGAGATTGGAAACAAACTAAGTGTCCATGGGTGGATGAATGGATAAAGAAAATGTGGTATGTATATTAGAATATTTTTCAACCATAAAAAATGAAATGTTGTATGATTTCACATGAAGAATATGAAGACAAAACTAAGCCCTGGCTGGTGTGGCTCAGTGGATTGAGCACCAGCCTGTGAACCAAAGGGTCACCAGTTCAATTCCCAGTCAGGGCACATGCCTGGGTTGCAGGCCAGGTTGTCCCAGTAGGGGGCACATGAGAGGCAACCACACATTGATGTTTCTCTCCCTCTCTTTCTCCCTTCCCTTCCCGCTCTCTAAAAGTAAATAAATAAAATCTGTTTAAAAAAACAAAACTAAGCTCATAGATACAAAGAAGAGATTGGCGGTGACCAGAGGTGGGAACAAGAAAGTTGGGGGTCGGGGGGAATAGCTGAAGGGGATGTAAAGGCACAAACTTCCAGTTGTAAAATAAACAAGTCATGCGAATGCAATGTAAAACATGGTGGGTATAGCAAATAACACTGTTTTACACATTTGGAAGTTGCTAAGAAATCTTAAAAGTTCTCGTCACAAGAAAAACGTTTTTTACCTATGTAAAGGGACAGAATTATTATGGTGATCATCTCATAATAAATAAAAATATTAAATCGGTATGTTGTACACCTTAAAGTGACATAATATTATATGCCAACTATACCTCAATTTAAAAAAAAAAAATTTAACGAAGAGAGAGAAAGAGCCGTATCAGAATACCAGCTTCCTTTTATCACAGTGACTGGTTCATGAGCCCAGTGATTACAATTTCATCTCAGTAACTATGAAGGATGGTTTAGGTATGATAGGCATGTACCCAAGTTTGTCCATTCTTCATGAGGTCACAGAATTCCACAGAAGTTACCAAAAACAGATGCTCTGGCCTCTTCAGGGGAGGATGCGAAGCTGGAGCTGCTGGCCGTCTCGAGATGACAGCCTGTCTGACAATGACGTTGGCCCGCGGAAAGGGGAAATGTCAAGGGATGAAGGTAGATCATGTTCATCCCCGGGAGCTCCGTGGGTCTGATGCTAACTGCGCAGGTACATTTGTTTTGTTTTGTTCAGTTTTTAATATTTTCTTTATTTTCAGAGAGAAGGGAAAGGAGGGAGAAAAAGAGGGAGAAAAACATCAGTTGATCGCCTCTCACAGGCCCCCAACTGGGGACCTGGCCTGCAACCCAGGCATGTGCCCCAACCGGGAATCGAACCAGCGACTTATCAGTCCGCAGGCCTGTGCTCAAGCCATCGAGCCACACCAGCCAGGGCGGTACATTTGTTATAGCAGACAGATTCCTCATCACCGAAGCCAACTCGGATGGGGTTTTCTGTCACTGTGATTATGAAACTTCTGACTGACGCATCATAGGAGCTTCTGGTGTACAGGCAATAAACCCTGCGCATGGGGTGCAGCTGGTGGTTGTGACAGATCCCTCTGATGGGCAGTCAAGGGCATTAGGCTGTAGAACAGGTCAGTGGAAGTTGTGGGGCTTGAAAACGAAGGTCTGAATGCATCTATTAAATGGAAACAAACATGACCCTATTTGGAATATTGTTTAGGTTGAGATCAAGGGCAAGATTCCTGGAGACTCTTCAGGGCAGGGCATTAATAAGTGGGTCTGGAATAAGTATGAAAGGAAAGGGGATGAATGGTAGCAGATATTTGCCTCCTGGAGAGACAGTCTGGGGGTGTGTCTGAGAGGAGAAATAGAATCTGTGTAGGAGGAGGATCCCTGAGCTTCTGGACTCTAAGGAGAAGTGTGGACTGAACTACACTTCTGTGGAGAGAAATACTGCTCAGCTCTGTCAGGGACCTTCGTGGAAGCCGTGAGTGGAGCAGAGTGAGTTGTACAACCTGGCCCGGAATCCAGATGCTGCCTTTATTGGCATGGTAACTTCTCAGGGCTTCAGTTTCCTCATATGCACAGCAGGCATGATAAAAATAGAATCTATCACACATTGTCATTATGAATATTGCATGAGATTAAACCCATGACCTGACACCATTCACTCTGGTGGGGCCTCAGAGCCACTGTGGATGTTTGTGTTCTTTCTTTGCTTTGAGCTGTCCCTCTCACTCAAACACCTTGCTTTTCTAAAGCCCTCCTCTGCCCCTTGCAAACTTCTCAATGTATCTTAAAAGCTTTGCATATGTATTGCTTCATAACAAACAAGCTGAATCAAAACCATGTGTGGGCCATGCACGTGCAACTTCCCTCATCTCCCAGCCCCAGCTTTCCCTCCCTCTGGCCACCCCTGTGCTTTTTCTGTGTAGAAATTCTAAAGCTACACCAGCTAAAAGTTAAATTCCACAATTTTGCTCAAAAAGGGAACCAAAAGCAGGACCAAAACAGTTCTCCAGAATCTGGAGGTGAAATCTAAGCTTCGTAGTGAGATTGGTCTGAGAGTCAAGGACTCGGGCCGAAAAGCTAATGAGGACGTGTTGAGAAAGAGTGAACAGGATGCTGTCTCGGTTGTTTTGGAGAAAGACACTAGTGAGATCAATGCAGCTTTCGCGTGATCTTTGTGATAGGTCTCATTTGTTGCCTCAATCCATTTAAAGGATCTAGGAGATGACCAAAAAAGGGCTTGGATCATTCACTTTAAGTTCCTAAACACAGGGGCCAGGTACTATTCATAGAGATATTGCCAAGCCAAACACCTTAACTTGTCACCTTTTTGTTTCCTTGACTTCCCCCCATCCCGAGACTGAAACCATGTGTGGGCATTAACAGTCAGTAAAATCTTGGTTCAGCTTCCCCCGACTGCTTAATGAGCTCCCTCCAACTCCCGTCGCATATTCTCACAGATCAGTTTAAGACAATCGGGGAAAGGTAAGGACAGAGGCTTGCTCTAGTTGCAGTGTGTGGGGGGATGAGCGGGGGGCGGTCACAAGTGCATATTCCATTTAAGCCTCCAATAATTCTATTTGTTTCCTTCGCATTAGTCTCCTGAGATAATGAATACTTCCATAGCAACAAAGTCTGACAATAAATCGTCACCTTGATTTTCACATTTTCAAAGAGATATCCTTCAATGGCAACCAAAACAGAAGTCTCAGCAATTAATATGCAATAATGACTACAAGGTGAACAGTTTTTCTATTCCATTTTCTTAGCGGCATCATTGATTGATTCTCTTGGAAAGGAATTTAGATTGGATTAGAGGATCTTTTTTCCACTTGGCACAGCAGTGTGATGAGCAATTAAAATATGCAGTTGCCTTTGAACAACACAGGTATTCAGTGACTCTGGTAGAGATTCATTATATTCTGATGCAAATGACTTATAAATGGAATTTTATTTTAAAACTCTGTCTCGGCCCTGACTGGTTAGCTCATTTGGTTAGAGTGTTGTTTTGACATGCCAAGGTTTCGAGTTCCAACCCGAGTCAAGGCACATACAAGAATCAACCAATGAATGCATAAATAAGTAGAACAACAAACTGAAATCTCTCTCTCTCTCTTTCTTCCCCCTTCCCCTCTCTCTAAAAATCAATAAATAAAAATGTTTCTAAATAAATAAAACTATCTCTCCGGCTACAATTGCCAAGGAATTCTGAAAGAAGAAAGTATGTGCATAACTGAAAAAAGTATAAAATATTTCAGATATAGTAAATATTTTAGAGGCTGAGTTCAAAAGACTATGCTGCTCTACCTTCTTTTTTATCAACTATCTTTTTTCTTTGCACACCACACTTCATGGACAACCTCCCTAAATTGTGTGAAACAAGAAAACATCTTGTAATGAATTAAAATTAAGGAAGGAGTGTAGCCATCAGCCACAAGGAAATTGAGCTGTGGCAGTATTGAGGGTTTAAGACTCCCAGTGCTGATGTCTCTGTGCGGGCTTCACCGGAACACAGGTGTGTGCAAGGGGATCCCTGAAAATTCAGAACCTCAGTGAGCTTAGCACAAGCCCTGAAAGGACGGATATCTAAATGTCTACTCTAAACTGGAATGGTTGCATATAACTTCTAAAATTATATACTTAGATTCCTCTTACAGGTGAGATCATATGGTATTTGTCTTTCACTGAATGGCTTATTTCACTTAGCATAATAGCTCCCAGTTCCATCCATGCTGTCACAAAAGGTAGGAATTCTCTCTGAAAAAAATTAGGACAACTGTAATAGCATAAACAATAAACATTAAAAATGATATATTTACATTTATTTCATTTTTCTGGACCTTGTGACTGTGGCTTTAAAGGGCCAATAAACAGCACACCTCTCTTTCCTACCCCAATAGATGCAGGAATCTGATAGAGATCAAAACATGAACTTTATTATTGAGAAGAAAGATGGGGCTTAAATGTTTGACCTCAATAGATTTTCTAACACTTTGTCACTGTATTAAACTTACTCTTAAGGGACAAAACAGTGAATCCATTGTACGAGGAGTTGAGACTGGCCCCTGGCCACTTTGAGCTCCTCATGACACTGAATCAATTGGCAAAAAAGGGGATGACCGTACTGCTAGGGACTGATTGATCTTGAGTGAGAGGAGGGTAATTGGGGTTGCTAGTAATGAGAGAAAAAAAATTGTGTGAAAAACAGGGGATTCTCTAGGACATATCTGAGTGTAAACATGTCCTGTGAGAAAAGCCCATGGAAAATGATAGCAGTGCAATGTCAGCAAACTGCTAACGGCTCAGATCCCTCTGGAACGAAAACTAGGGTCACCTTACCAGGCAAAGAATCACAATCAGCTGAAGTAAATGCTTGGGGCACAGGAAGTATGGACGTGGTTTCAGATGAAGGTAGTTACAAACAGTAGCTACAACCATGTGACCTGTTGCAAAAGTGAGTACTGTAATTGTCATGACTGGTTTTATTTTTATATGGATATTTTTCTTACCTCTTTCACCCGTTATCTAACATAAAATGCATTAATAGTAGTTAACAAAGTATTTAAGTTACCAGATATCAAAGGGGAATATGAATCAGCAAGAAGAATGAACAGCCAAATACAAAAAAAGAGACTTGTTGCTTCTCATACAGAAAGGGTAGCATGTTTTTCAGTTGTGTGTGATACAGTTATAGCAAGTTAGGTGCAAGTATGACTTTTTTATGATCATAATTTCAGGTTAAGTACAGTTTAAACTGTGTACAGATGCCAACTTAACAGGGCTTGGATTGTGGCGGCTTGTTGATTTGGTTAGGTTGAACGCCATTTTTTGGAATCCCCTTCCATGTAAGTTTCTCATTAGGGTGAGACAGATCTGGAAACAGAAACATACAGATAGAGATATATAATTTTATCTATGGGTATAGATATACCGTATTTTGCCTTGTATAGTACTCTCCCATGTGTAATATGCACCCACATTTTTGTCGTTATTATTATATCCATGGTATATAATCATTATACCCATGTAAAATGTGCATCCTAATGTTTCCCTCAAAAATCTGGGCAAAAAAGTGCATATTATACATGGCAAAATATGGTAGATATGTTATATCTACCTATGTCTATATGTCTTACTGTATCTATATGGAGATAGATATCTATAAATATGTCATAGAGATTTATATAGCTATTTGTAAATATATCTACATGTATCTATCTCCCCTTCCTGACTGCCTGGGCTGTGGACTTCAAGATCTGGTATCAGATGTGACAACAACTATTGTTTAGAGACAGCCTACCCAGCTCCCACAATGGTTCTGTGAAGTCAAATTCTGACAACTCTTTTTAGATAGAGATCTAGATCTGGCAGTGGTCTGCTTCTCTGACTGAATCCAGACACAATATATTCAAAGATGGAACCAATGTAATTTCCTAATAATTGAACTTAGAGTACAAGAGAAAGAGGGGCAAGAATGACTACAAGGCTTTTGGCCCAAGAAGCTGGAAGAATGGAGTTGCCATTTACAATGCAGGAGATTGCTGAGATTGAACAGATCTAAGGGAGAAGAAAGTCAAGAATGTGTTTATAGTGATGTTATATTTGAAATGCCTACTAAACATTCAGATGGAGGTGTCAGGTAATCACCTGGATTAACAAGTCTGAAGTCCAGGTGAGATGCCTTAACCACAGATAAACATTTGACATCCATCCTAAATTTTAAGTACTTAAAAGTTAAGCAATTTTTATGGTACCTAGTTACCTTAACTACGATAGATAGCACTTAAGCCATGCAAATGAATGAAGTCACCTAAGGGGTGAATGTAGAAGGAGAAGAAAAGTGATCAGAGAATGGGAAATTGAAAGAAGAAAAAGAGTTGGAAAAATAAAGAGGGTTCAACAAAGGTGATTAAGGACAACTGTTGAATAGAGAAAAGGTGTTCAGTTGTGTCAGTTGCTTCTGATACATGCAGATGGCTGAGGACTTAAATATACCATTGGATTTAGCTAAGGAGAGGTCATTTCTAATTGTGGTTGGAACAACTTTGAGGAGAGAGATGAGGATGAAAGCCTGACTAGGGAAAATTCACTAGAGAAAGAGAGAAGAGAAGTGGAGACTGATAAGGAAGTCTATTTTCTGAGAAATTTTGCTGTCAAGAGGAGCAGAGAAATGGTGGAAGCTGGTGGGAAATACTGGATTGAGGGAGTCTTTTTTAGATTAGACATTGCAGCATGTTTATATGCTAATGTGAATGATCAAATAGATGAATAAAAATTAATAATTGAAGAGAGAGGGAGAGCTGTTAGAGCAATACCCTGGGGAAAATGAGAAGAATGGAATCCAGGGCACATATGGAGAGATGGTCATAGACTGAAACACAGGCCACTCAACTCCTTTAAGTGTGGGAGAGCCAGTTATGTGGGTTTAGGTACAGATGCTTCAGTGGATTAGGTAGTGGGAGCCTGTGGAAGTCCTTTGCTGAATACTTCTATTTTCTAGCAAAGAAAGAAACAATTATCAGCTGATAATGGGTCATTGCCCCCAAAATATGAAAACACTAATTCATAGACATATATGTATCCCAATGTTCATTGCAGCAATAATCACAATAACTAAGTCATGGAAACAACCTAGTGTCCATCAGTGGATGAATGGATAAAGGAGATGTGGTCCATATATACAATTGAATATGACTCAGCCATAAAAAAGATAAAATACTGTCAGTTGCAGGAACATGGATGGATTGCGAAGGTATTGTGCTAAGTGAAATAAGTCAGATGGAAAAAGACAAAAACCGCATGAATTCCTGTTTTTTGACTCACTTGAAGTCCCCTGACTCATAGGTCACTAGCAGTGACCTTTTTCAGTGCTCCTTCAGTTTGCAGAGGCCTGCTCTCACACCCTTTGTGATTCACACTTCCCTATTGGAGGTTATCACTCAGAGCAGTAGAGGCAAAGGGGACTTGGACAGGCAGGTCTACGATTGAAAACTCTCCAACTGAAAATGCTCCAAGTAAGTCAACTGGCTTGTAAGATTTGGAAGCACATCCCTGTAAGCATTCCTACATGGGGTGCAAGGATGACCTTGGCCAATGACTTGATGGCCAAGCTGTAGATTTTATCACAATTCTGAGGTTCCCGGTGCAAATGGCTTTGCCACAACCAGGTTACCAGGTATATAAGAATGTGCGAAGAGCCTAATGTGAGTGGCAGAAAGAATTCCTCTGGGAACATACAGAACTTCTAGCCCAATCCAGAATATCCTAAGTGTTGGCAACAGTAGAGAAGGTTATAGTTTCTGAAGAATCATTCCAACAATAAAATTGTCTTGCTCTGAGAGCTTCAAATAGTAATAGCAAAGTTTTAGCCACTGATATGTGATCAAGTTATGTAAAGATACATATCAACTGAAAGGGTTGGGAAATTTTATGTAAATATAGGTGCATAAAATGGTAGTTAATTGTATTGCTGTTACTACTTTAGGATTCCAGGTAAACTAGGGAGAAATTTAGTATTTTTATAAGGTGCTCATATAAGGAGGGCTAAATTTACAACATAGTTGTAGCTTTCCTATCCCAGAAAATGATGATTTAATTGAACTCTACAAATTCATGTATATGAGTCAGTACATAGAATGTGTGTGTGTGTGTGTATATGTATATGTATATATGTGTGTGTGTGTGTGTGTGTGTGTATACTCTTTTTCATCTATAGAGAGGTTCTCAGCCCAGACTGCAGTTAGAATCACTACAGAAACTTTAAAAAAAATACAGATGTTTGGGCTTCACTCCAGATTAATTGCAGCATAAAGAAATGACAGGTGGCGGGAGGGGAGGGCACAGTGTACTTTTGGAAGCTCCTTGGTGATTCTGACAAGCATCAAGGTCAAGAATCACACTTAGAATCTCCTGGAAAGGTCTTGAAACTTGTTGATGGCCAAACCATACCTTAGACCAATTAAATCAGAATTGTGAATTGCTGGATCCAAATATCAGTATTTTTAAAGCTTTCTAAGTGATAACAAGACACAGTCGAGGTTGAGAACCACCGTTTTAGAACCATTGGTGTAATGGGGCAAATTTACATTGGTTTACTTTCCTTTTTCATTTTGGTATAAATAATCTTGTGTATGTATGTAAGTATGTGTGGTCCACTGATAGAAGAATATATTGATATTGTTTTTGTACCAAATGATCCATTAAAAATGACTTCCCATAAAAAAAAAAAAAGACATAAATGTATGGGGCAGAGTAAGACTTGAACCATACAACTGGATCTGAGAACCTGAGCAGCCATCCGGGACCAGTAGATGAAGCTGCGTGGTCAAGGCCACAGATAGAAGGAGCTTGGCGGGGTCCTGGATGATTGTAAAACTACAAGCTCTACAGCCCCAAACTTAAAATTCAATGTAGTCAGTGCAAAGTATTATATGTAGCTGTAATTTAGGTCTTAAAGAATACCAATTTTCCAGCTGTCGGTGATGTGGGTAAATAGTTCCATTTTACAAGTGAAGCAACTTCAGAACACCTGTCTCCAGCTTCTTAATTCCACACTTCATTTTCTATATTATATTCTCTCATGTTGAAAGTAAATGTAATTCCAAACTTATACTATTTTTAATAAGTAATAATATTTTTGTTAATTACAGAGTGTACTAAGGAACCAGTTACACTTTAAATTTGAAATTCCTCACAATTGTGCTTATGCTGCAATTCATAATTTTGCCACTGGATGGCATCAAATTTTACCTTATAAAGTCGATTTTCCATTGAAATTGAGACTGGTGTACAGCAGTGAAGTAAATATTTAAGTTACAGGAGATAGTCGAGAACTAAATACTTCAATCAATTCAATGCTAAAAACCAATATTTTTGCACCACATGTTTATAACTGAAGAAGCGAAATATGTGCATGAGTGAAAAATACAAATCAAGAGTGCTGACTCAAAGTAAATTGTAAGTAACAACACCAATAAATGTTTAAACTTGAAAATAAATTAATCCAAAGGAAAACTACTCAAATGCATAAGTCACAATAAACTCTAAGAAACTCCCAGTACATAGACACAGAAAGTAATGCAGACATGCTCCAGCTGTGTGAATTCAGGTTGGACAACATCTAAAGCCGATGACAACCACCTGCTTTCTTGAACAATCTGCTCTGAGAATTCACTCCAATATTTCATGCCTTCGGTGGGGTTTTTTTTAAGTCTTGCTGTGGTCAACGAAATCATCTTTTGATTTCCCTATCACGAGACAAATAAACCTTCAAGGTGTTCTTGGCTCATGCTTCCTCTTTCCTCCTCCCTCTCTCTAGTGGTAATTTACACATTCAATTCAAAATTTTACTTTAGTCATTTCGCAACATATACATTTATTAAACCATTCCATTGCGCTCCTTAAATGTCCGTGATCCGTACTGGCTGGTTGTGCCTGGTAGCCAGCCTTCTCACATAATACCAAGAAAAATATGCACAGGTGGAGGGAAACCAGATGATGATGATGCAGGGAAAGCAAGAGAAAAATCACGTGGGGCAATTTTTTCCTTCTAGTTGCTCTAACCAGAAATACTTGGAGTTATCCTTGATTCCTCTCTTATTCTCACACTGCAAATCATATCTATTAGCAAACCCCATCGTCTCTGCCTTTAAAATATATACAGGACTGCTGTGCTCTAAGTGTGGCTCTCCCCGAAATTCATATATTGAAATCCTAACACCCAATGTGATGACATTAGAACACGGGGCCTTTGGGAGGAGCTTACATCATGAGGGCAGAGCCCTCATTAAATGGGATTAGTGTTCTATAGAAAAACCACACGAAGCACCCTAGCCCCTTCTTCCATGTAAGGATACATCAAAAAATCTGCAACCTAGAAGAGGGCCTTCACCAGAACCTTGCCAGCCTGCCACCATGATCTTGAACTTCCAAGTCCAGAACTGCGAGCAATAACCTGCTGCTGTTTATAAGCCACCCAGACTGTGGTATTTGTTACAGCGGTTCAAACAGACCAAGAGAAGGACCCGGTCACTTCGCTCTAACCCTTCCTTCATAACCCTGACCCAGGACACTATCGTTTCTTCCCTCGATTATTGCAATAGCCTCCTACCCGGCCTTGCAGCCACCACCTTCCCTCCCTACAGTCTACGGTCAACACAGCTGCCTGCCATCCTGTAAAGGGTCAATCCGCTGCTCAAAATCCTCCGATGGCTTTTTCTTCTTCATTGATTGGAAAGGTTGTGATTTTCCTTAAGCCAATCTTTATATTTCCTAATAGCAAAAATTACATGTGCTCACTGCAATAAATCCTATCATTTTAAAGTGAGTAATATAGGTAGTGAAATTCCCAAGGTACTGCCTCTTCCTAGTGAAAACCACTGACAACAATTTGATGTGGGATATCTCTTTCACACCAATGGGATCATAACACAGTACTCTTCTACAAATTAGTGTATTGGCTTAGCCTGATATCTTTGGACATTTTTCCACGTCACAGTGTAAGCCTGCCTCACTCTTTTAAAAATAGGCATGCCACAGGGGTGGATTGAACAGCTGTGTCATGATTTGTTTAAACAATCCCAATACATGAACATTGGAGTGTTTCTGAATTTTTTTCTTACTCATATTTCAAGGATTATCATTGCACAGGCATTTTTGCATGTGAATGTATATCTGTAGATAAAGTCCTAGAAACGGGGTCGCTGGGCCATAGGGTATAAGAGACAGAAATTGGCGTCATAGCCTTGATTCTCCTAGTTTCTGTGTCTATGCTCCACCCCTCCTTGTGAGGAGAAGCTCCTCCTCCCCCAGTTACCCCGAGTTCTACACAGAAGTCACAGCGCTTTGAGGGACCCTCACCCCACCCCCGGCCACAGCCCAGGTCGTCCTCTCCATCTTGCAGATGAGACCAATGCATCCAGAGAACTAGAACTTCACAGATCTCACGTGTCTAGGGAGTGTGTAAAATCAATGTTAAACCTGTGCTGCTCTTTGATGCAAATATTAATAATTCTGTTGTGGCCCTGACTGGTGTAGCTCAGTGGATTGAGCGCGGGCTGCGAACCAAAGGGTCGCCAGTTCGATTCCCAGTCAGGGCATATGCCTGGGTTGCAGGCAAGGTCCCCAGTGGGGGCCACATGAGAGGCAACCACACACTGATGTTTCTTTCCCTCTCTTTCTCCCTCCTTTCCCTTCTGTCTAAAAATAAATAAATAAAATCTTTAAAAAATAATAATAATAATTCTGTTGAAAACCATCTGAATATGGAAGCCAATTGGATTATCTGGGACTCAGGCTCTGGACTCTGGTTGGCTTTGTGCTATTTCCTGAGCAATATCAAAGGAGAAAATCCTCCCCCTGGCATAAATATCTTAACTTCACAGTACTACAGTCAATGTTTTCCAGACATTTGGGTTTTGGTAATAAACCATGGCCTAAATTCTTACATATTATCTGCATGTTTGGGTACTATGGAAACCAATAGAATGTGGTTAAGCATATACAGTGTTCACAGGGAGATGCTCTCTTAATTGCAGCATTTTTAATTCGAGGAAAGAGGCAAACTGCTAGCAATAGAAACATGTGTTTATTTAGGCAGGATAAAGCACTCAGATACTGCTGTTATTAAAATCTAGCAATGATAAGAAAGAAAGAATAAGGCTGCCAATTTCCTTGCATTACATGGAACAGGCTTTGATAGCAGACATTTGTTTCCCTGCGGTGGAATTCTCTCTTCTTCTTCTCCTCCAAAATTACAGAGGTGCAAAGCACATGTAACTTAACGTTCCTTACCCAATCCCCATCCAGCTCTCAAGTGGACGGTGTTGCTCTAACAGAATGTACCAGCCTGAAGCAAGCCTGGAATGTGAGTCAAACTGCCTTCAGCACAGCCTCTTCCTGAAATTATCTGCCTTTCCTATTTTAATAAAACCAACATCAACAACAATGATGATAATAATGATAACAGTTAACATAGATTGAGTATATATATGGTCTGTAGCCAATACTCTATCAAATGTTCTCAAAGTCTTTTGGGACAGTTATTATTATTATTATTATTATTATTATTATTATTATTATTATTATTATTATTATTATTATTATTATCCCATTTTACAGACGAGGATACTGAGCCCCAAGTAACTGCCAAGGAAAGGAACAGGACCATGAACCAAACCTAGATCAGCCTGATTCAATACCCTTGTCTTACAATGCCCTCTTGTGTTGTCCTAGCGAGGCCAGAGGCCACAGCAACTGGTCCTTCTCTGTGTTTCAAATTCCGTCATCCCTACCACGTCACTTGGATGAGAACTTGCCTTTATGTGTTTTAGTTCTGGACTGGGAAATGTTATTAACTGATCTCAAAGACAAATTTATCTACTCGGTTTGTGAATTCTAAATCAATTTTAAACACAACCATGTGTTTCATGTAATCATTTTGATGTAAAATGTAATGTCTTAAAGCAAAAGAGTGGCCCTGATACTGAGCTCCGTGGCAGGGAGACTCATTCAGCAGGCAGATGTTGCCAGTGCCCGACAGATTTTCCCCGGGACGGTAGGAAGTGGGAGAGACAATAGAGGGAAGCACTCTCTGCAGGCCATTCCCAGGACTCTCCCTGCTGCGCCTGAACATGGCCCCACTAAATCTTAGTCCGTACACCAAAAGGAATTCTTTCTACATTTTATTAAATCCATGTCAGTACTTCCCCTCAAGGAAACATGCTGAAAATACTCAGGAAATATGAAAGAACTGTAGGATACATAATACAGGCTAGTTATAAAAAGGAAAGCCCTCCTAAATTAAATTTTGGGTTTCATTACCTTTGAGGGTCAGTGGAACCTCAATCTCTAAAGATACTTTTTGAAATTGTACCAATGTTTATTATCTGTTCCCAAAACTCTTCCCCAGATTATATCATCTAGATTTGGAAGAGTTATGTCTAGAAAGAGAAGTGAACTTTCAAGTTTCTTGAGGATTGATTGTGTTGCTTTGTAAGCTTCCTTGTATGTTTTTCATATCTATATTATATTCCCATATTGGTCACGACTCTTAGTAAAAAATAACAGAAACACAACTTAAACTAGTTTCAACCAAAAAGGTAACCAGGAAGTTCAAGGAATGAGCACAGACACTGCTGAATTCAGAGGTTTCAATGATGGCATTGACCTTGGTCTCTCCCTCCACTGTCTCTCAGCTGGGCAGTCTTCATGGTGGCATGTTTGGTTGAGTTATTGCTTTTTTGGGGGGGTCAGGTTATGGTAATAATCCATGGGCAGCTTCAGATTTAATTGTTACTAAGACAAAAGTTGGTAGAAAGAGTTTCTTCCCCCAATAGCTCCAGCAAAAGTGTCAGAATTTATTTAGCTGATTTGGCTCCAATATCTAGATGTGAAACAATCATGGCAATGGCAAAGTGGACATTTTCAAAGGCAAGGCCTGTGCTATATATTCCTACCAACACATGAATTGAGAGTGAGGTGGTCAAATCCTTACTGGGTAAGGGAAGGTTTTAGACAGAAAAACAACAACAACAAAAAGATGTCATCTCTTCTACAAAGTCTGTATTTCAGTCAAGCTGTGAACTTATCAAGAACAAGGACTACAACTGATAAGTATTGGTATTCCCCAGGTAATACCCCAACAGTGCATTTCATGAAAGCTCATAAATCACTTTTTGCTTACAAATTTTCCAACTGCCTAAACTTGATGGGTTAAAAGAGGCCTTCATCCAGATCAAAAGATATAATGTTTCCCTCCCTCAGTAAGTCACTGCTTATATTCCATGAGTATTTGACAAAAACCATGTACCAGGCAATATGCATACTGTTTTGTGTATATTATTTCACGTAATAATTAGTCCAATCCTATGTTGTAATTTCTTTTTCACAATGAGGAAACTGAGCTTCTGAGAGGTTAAGTAATTTTCACAAAGTCTCACAGTTAACAAATGAAGAGCTTTGGGGACATTTTTTATTCTAATACTAAATTCTTTCCACTAGACCAGAGATGGTCATTAACAGACCACAGAAGTGTTTGTGTTAAACAGAAAGTTGTGTTAAAATTTTAAATGAGGGACTTCCGGCCAAGATGGAGGCATAGGTAGACACACTATGTCTCCTCCCACAACCAAAAGGACAACAAATTTAAGCACAAAAAACAACCAGAACTGACAGAAAATCGAACTGTATGGAAATCCAACAATGAAGGAGTTAAAGAAGAAACATTCATCCAGACCGATAGGAGGGGTAGAGTCGAGCAGCTGGGGCAGACAAGACTCACAGCAAGGCAGCAGCTGGTGAATGGGGAAGTCCCACATTTGAATGCAGATAAATGAGAGGAACAACTGAGGAGCAAGATTGACCGCACAACCCAGGGTTACAGTACAGGGAACTAAAACCTCAAAAACTCTAACTGAAAAAATCTGTGGGAGTTGCAGTGGCAGAAGAAACTGCCAGCCTCATAGGAGAGTTCATTGGAGAGACCAACAGGGTCCTAGAACGTACACAAACCCACCCACTCAGGAATCAGCACCAATAGGGCCCAATTTGCTTGTGGGTAGTGGGGGAGGTAACTGAAAACTGGCAAAGAGTGGAGCAAGAGGCACCGTTCCCTCCCGGACCCCTCCCCCTCATACAGCACCACAACGCAGTGACGTGGGTTACCCCACCCTGGTGAACACGTAAGGCTCTACCCCTTACTATGTAACAGGCAAGCCAAGAAAAATAAAATAGCCCAAATGAAAGAACAGATCAAAGCTCCAGACAACTAAGCAATGAAGAGATAGCCAACCTATCAGATGCACAGTTCAAAACACTGGTAATCAGGATGCTCACAAAATTGGTTGAATATGGTCTCAAAATAGAGGAAAAGTGAAGGCTAGGAAAAGTGAAAATAATGGAAAATGTACTGGGAGCCAATAGTGATGGGAAGAAAACCGGGACTCAAATCAACAATTTGGAGCAGAAGGAAGAAAGAAACATTCAACCAGAACAGAATGAAGAAACAAGAATTGAAAAAAATGAGGTGAGGCTTAGGAACCTCTGGGACAACTTTAAATGTCCCAACATCCGAGTCATAGGGGTGCCAGGAGGAGAAGAGGAAGACCAAGGGATTGAAAATTTAGTTGAACAAATAATGAAGGAGAACTTCCCCAAGCTAGTGAAGGAAATAGACTTCCAGGAAGTCCAGGAAGCTCAGAGCCCCAAAGAAGTTGGACCTAAAGAGGAACACATCAAGGCACATCATAATTACATTACCCAAGATTAAAAATAAGGAGAAAATCTTAGAAGCAGCAAGAGAAAAGGAGACAGTTACCTACAAAGGAGTTCCCATAAGACTGTCAGCTGATTTCTCAAAAGAAACCTTGCAGGCAAGAAGGGGCTGGAAAGAAGTATACCAAGTCATGAAAGGCAAGGACCTACATCCAAGACTACTTTATCCAGCAAAACTTTCATTTAGAATGGAAGGGCAAATAAAGTGCTTCTCAGATAAGGTCAAGTTCAAGGAGTTTATTATCACTCAGCTTTTATTATATGAAATGTTAAAGGGTTATATAAGACATGGAGGGATATCAACAAGGGAGTGGGAGGGGGAAAGAGGGGGAAAAGGTACAGAGAATAAGTAGCATAAATGGTAGATAGAAAACAGACAGGGGGAGGTTAAGAATAGTATAGGAAATGTAGAAGCCAAAGAACTTATATGTATGACCCATGGACAAGAACTAAAGGAGGGGAATGTGTTGGGAGGGTGTGCGGGATGGAGGGGAGTAAAAGTGGGAAAATGGGACAACTATAATAGCATAATCAATAAAATATATTTAAATTTTTTAACGATATGCTTTTAGAAGTGATATGTCATCACGTTTATGATATAAACCAATCTTTACTGACTTGGTGCTGAGCTCATCACACGTTGATGACACATGTCTGGTCTCCAGAAGCATTTGAGTTACAGCAACGTACAGAACCTTGATGGACTGAGAGAACAGTGAAGCCATTCAAGCTCTGGAGGCTTGTGTCAGTGTCATTTTATTGTTAAAAGGGCACTTTTGAAAATTACAATTAAATTATACTGCACAGGTGCAAAAATAGAATAAAAGAGAAATAGAACCAAATAGTACGAAAACAGACAAATGCACACTATCTGTCCAGAAGGTATCCAGCCACGTAATATGAAAAATAGAGACATTTATTGAAGAAATACAAGATACAAGAAACACTGAACATAGGACAATGTCACCTCAGTTCTCTTCAAAGTAGGTACCTTGAGACCTCACACAGTTCTCTCAATCGTCGTCAACTGCCGTGTCATATTTTCCTGAATCTCGACCAGCGGTCTGAAATCTCTCCCTTTCAAAGGTGATTTTAATTTTGGGAAAAGCCAGAAGTCACAGGGCACCAAATCTGGGCTTTAGGGGCCTGAGTCATCTGGTTAATTTGATGTTTCACCAAAACACTCTGCACGAGATGCGATACATGAGTGGGCGCATTGTTGTGATGAAGCTGCCAATCACCAGCTGTCCATAGCTGCAGCCTTCTGAATCATCAATAGTTTCCGCATAGAGGAAAGTTCAAGCTTTACACATAATTTGATGCAGATTCGTTGCTCTACTTGGTCAGTCATTTTGAATGCAGCAGGCACACAGTACACATGCCCACTCAATGGCATCTACTGCCCCACTGACTAGTACAGTGAAGTCATCATTGTTCATGCACACACATTCCAGTCCACCATCCTTGGCTGCCAGGTTACATCAATGGCATGCAAACTGTTCTCATTATATTAACAAGGGCTGAACTTTTTCTGGACAGACCTCAGATATAATAAAAGTGGCATTCTAATTAGTAAGAAAGGATTGGGTACTCAATGAGTGTGTTATTACAACTGACTCTACATTTGGGGAAAAATGAAATTAGACTTTGTTAACACTATCCAAAGAGTAAATCTGAAAGGATAAAATATCAAAAGAACATTTTAAAAGATATATTAATAATTTGCCCTGGCTGGTGTGGCTTAGTGGATTGAGTGACGGCCTGTGAACCAGTCGGGGCACATGCCTGGGTTTCAGTCCAGGTCCCCAGTAGGGGGCATGTAAGAGGCAACCACACATTGATATTTCTCTCCTTCTCTTTCTCCCTCCTTTCCCCTC
Source organism: Micronycteris hirsuta (assembly GCA_004026765.1). Classification (NCBI taxonomy): domain Eukaryota; kingdom Metazoa; phylum Chordata; class Mammalia; order Chiroptera; family Phyllostomidae; genus Micronycteris; species Micronycteris hirsuta. The sequence continues at coordinate 9,093 of PVJI01013996.1, read as the reverse complement.
TGTGTAAAAATAAATAAAATCTTTTAAAAAGAAGGTATGTTAATAATTTGGTGGTGGGAAAATTCTTCATAAGCAATTTGTAAAAGTCAGAGCCATTTTTTAAGAAAAGACTAAAATACTTGACTAGACAAAATAAGGATCTTCCATTTAATGGAAGGACTTATAAACCTATAACAAACTGATAAAATCAGAATATGCTATATGAAGTGTACCAGGGTCAATCTCCTGGTTTTGACAATGTATTGTAGTTATGCAATGTGTCACCACTATTGGGGAAGCTCTGGCAGGGAAGCTGTGGTTATGTGAGGAGGTGAGCCATGTTTAACTATGCCTCCATTTTGACCAGAAGTCCTCAACTTTTAAACAAATATTCATATTTATTGAGTATTTAAAATATACCAGGCACTATAATTATAATGATAATAATTACTCTAATTATACTATATGTATTTATGTACATACATATTATGTAAAATTAAACTAAAAGTAACTATTTTCAGTTGTGCCAGTTATAGTTAAAATTGCATTCATTCATATTTAAATATTTTGTGCATGTGGCAAAGCCCTCACAATTTTGGGTTTTTGTCACAGTTCTAAACCTCACACAAGTATAACATCTTATGAGAGCTATTTCAACCTCATTTTTGTACTAGGAAAGAATTTAAAACCTTTCATAGAAAACTATTGGAGCTTTAATTTTCTTCACCCTCTATTTCTCAGCATGCTGGAAAGTGTATTATGCTATTGGCTATTCAGTTTTGGAATTTCGTTCACAGTGTTCTCAGGAAGTCTTGCCCAGGAGCACAGATAGAAATCAGAATTATGAATCTTTCTTATCCAAATCTCACAGCAAATTCCATCTCATATTAAAGACTAAAGTGAATTGTTATAATGTGACCTTTAAATAGTACAATCTTTTTATTTAAAAAAACAAACAAACGTTATTTACTCAGACGGCAGCTGGGAGCCCAGAGCTCATTGCCACCGTGTTTTGCCATATATAATGCGCATACACGGTTTTGTGTGCTTTATACATGGGATTATTATGCCCGTTGTTATACCCATGGTATATAATCACTATACCCATGCATAATGCTCATCCTTATTTTTCTCTCAAAAATGTGGGCAAAAAAGTGCATATTATATATGGCAAAATACAGTACTTACAACATTTTCTAACACATGCAACTTTCTGCCCTAAAGACTAAATACAAATGGACTCAATATTAGGATGATTAATGAAAGAGGTATGACTGAAAAGGAAATTAAATAAAGGATAAAACACAATTAAATGTCACTGACAGTCTCATTATAATCGTGATCAGATTTTCTGGGAGTACTGTTTTTACAATTAAGTACTGAAAGCTGATTGGATGAAAATGATCACCACTGAGTGAAGGTGGACCTAAGAAAAATTCAGGAGGTTTAAAATTCTTCTTCTAAGTCAACCACTTCATCAGTCCAATCTGTTTTAAAACTAAATTTTTAAAATTAGAATTAATAATTATATTTTATTTAAAACTTCAGATGGGAAATGCAAAAAATTAACAAGATTTAAAGTGAAGTAGCAGTCAAACAATACATTATAGTTACTGTGAGACAGAATTTTAAAAGCTCCTGTCAGGGCCTTCACCAGTGTGGCTCAGTTGGTTGCACATCATCTCACAAAGCAAAAAGTCACTGGTTCAATTCCCAGTCAGAGCACATTCCTGGGTCGTGGGTTCCATTCCCAGGTTCCATCCCCACTGCGTTTGAGAGATGATTGATGTTTCTCTCTAGCATCAATGTTTCTCTTCCTCTTTTTCTCCCCGCTTTCCCCTCTCCCTAAAAATGAATTAACAAAATCTTAAAAAACAAAAACAAAAACAACTCTCTTCTCAGGAACACCAGGTCATTCTAATTAAAATGATGAATTTCGTGATGTGTCAAAAAGGACAATTTACCCTGAGTCCTGTGTCCTGAAGCACGTATTCAAGGACATGGACTATACCTGTTATTTCTAAATATTGCTCAGGGCTCTTCTGACTGTGACATAACTCTTACTCGAAGCAGCTTAAAGAATAAATCAAAAGGAAATATACAGGCTTATATAACAATTAGTTCCATTAGAAACTAATGTTCATTTAATCCTAGACTAACTTTCCCATTCTTTCCCCTTTTACCATGTAAAATGTAATGTTACTTCATTATTATTTACCAAAATTTTCTATAAACATGAACTAATTACATATTGCTATGGTATATTTTAAGTAAACTTAATAATAATAAAGCTGCGTTAAGCAACTGCATTGATTAAGGGGGACAAAAAATATCTTGAGTAATTGACCCAGCTCAGTCACTAATCACAGTGGTGAGGTTAGGATATTCTCATTGGCTGTGCTGAAATCATGTGCCAGTATCATGTGCCCAACCAGGTGAAGGGGAGGAAAGGTGCTAAACAGACCTAAAAAAGTGTTCAACTTAAAAAAAGTAATATTTATTGAGTATTTGAAATATGCCACATAATATATTTATAATGAATAGAGTTACTATATATTATATACATATATAAAATATAACAATATATAATATAGTAAATATAGTATTTATACATCAATTATTAACATATATAATATTTATAATTATATTTGGGACTTAACCGTAAGAGTTAAGGCACTTTAACCATAAGAGCTATTTGAGATCAAACTGAGGCCAGATTTGGATCCTTAATAAAACTATACAACATGCTACCCAGCTGGGGCAAATCTGATTTTACTTGGGATTTTAACAATTTTCACAAATCGAATTTGGCAACTCTCAAACATAATTATAAATATATATAAATCTATAACATTATATTATAATACATAATTAAAATGCAATAAAGAATTTAATGAATATATAATTATTTTCATATACTCATATTAATGCTATCATTTTAATTAATACAGATAGTAAGCATTATACCTATAGGATTGTTTCTCATCCTTACATCACCCCCAAGAGTGAGGTGTTATTCGTATACCTAACAGACATCACACTGAGGATGCGAGAAGTGAGGGGAGATACAGGGACTTGAATCTAAGCTGTCCAAGTCCCTCTGGACTGTTAACACCTGCTGCAAAGTAACGGCCCTCTTTGTCTTGTGCTGTTTCCTTATTTAGTAAACACCTGCAGTCCCGACAGTCTTCAAACACTTGTCCTTCGCCTTTTCCTATGCAATACTTAAATAATTTTGATAGTCTGATCCCATAGGTTCAGGATGTCATGACGAGGAGAGGCGCATTTTACACGGGTGAGAAACCAAAGCACTAAGATGTCTCGTAAACATTGGACTCTTCTTTCCTTCAGGCAGAGACCAACACAGAGCTGAGAGCTCCCCAGCGCATGGAGGGTAGGCTCGGAGGAAACTTCTAATGGCAAGTCCCAGTCAGCCGTGGGACAGTCACCGGCAAGACGGTGGGCTGAGTTTTCACTTTCTGATAGAATGACTTGCCGGGTACGTCCATTCTGGAGCTGAGATCACGTATACTTACACCCTGGTTTTCGCTGACATCAGCACTATTACTCGGGTTCTGCAAGGCTTATTATAAGCTTTGGTCTTTTTTTTTTGAAAGTTATCTGAGCTCTCCAAACTCATGACTCCTACTGAAAATGAAGACAGGTATTGATGACAGCTTGTATTTTGTGAATCAAAGAAGAAAAGCTGAGAGCAACAGAATAGCACAAGGAAAGGATAAATTTCACCAGATGTTCCTTTTTCTAGGGCTTTGATCAGAACACTGATAATAACAGTCTTCAAAATGATACATGAAGAAATTATACTAAATTCTTACTGAAATTTTCCTTTGTTTTCTTTATTAACCAATTATGAATTAGTATTCCAGAGACAGTAATATATTTATTTTTAAGAGCTTTTATAGAAATATAAATATTATCCAATATGCTTAGTAAGGTGACAAATGACTTCCCCAGATGTGTGTGCAAATTAAATTAACATTGGGAGTGAAGTTCTTTATCAAAAGAATCCCATACAATCTAGGCTTTCTTCCCTGCTGAGAGTGCTAATTTATATTTTCTTAACTGAAAAACTATGAGAAGATCTCTCTTAAGACTGGGTTTCCTATTTATTAATTTCTTTCATTGATTCTAAAAATACTTTAACGACAACTGTGCATTATGGTTACAGTATTTTCAAGCTAGTTAATGTAACGTCAATCAATATGTTTCATGGCGGAAAGAGAATCCCTTTCTGGTGTCAGATAATTTGTCTCCCTGTGTAAAGTATCAAAAGACAAACAGAAGCAAGTACTTACTACAGCCTCAAAAGCCCAGTGATCAGATGAAATTCTTTGGTGGACAACAGATACAGAATTATTATTTTTCCAAGGATTTTATTTAGAAAGCAATTTGGGTGAATCTGTTCAAGTAAAATATTTAGTATTAACAGTGATTGTTTTATGACTTTTCCCTGATTTCACAAGAGCTCAGAAACTCAGGAAAAAATATAACAGCACTATCTTCTGTCAAATAGAATTTATATTACAGCTAGTAAGTAAAGACACTCAAATTACCATATTTTTGCCATATATAATGCACACCCACATTTTTGGCCCAAACTTTCAGGAAAAAAATCTTTCATTTTAATTTGTTAATTCAATTATTTATTTATTTATTTATAGTTAGATACTTGTTTTTGTATTATAAAGGAATTTTGCATTTAATTTTGAACATAATATGGTACAAGAAAATTTATGTAACAAATAATTACAAAACACAAGAACAGATACAAAGTATTTCAGGTACTGCCCATGCATAATGTGCATCCTTATTTTTCCCTCAAAAATTTGGGTAAAACATGCACATTATACATGGCAAAATATGAGTAAGTGACTTATCTGTGTCTCCATGCTTTAGATATATAAACTGCTTCTCTTCTCAAAATTAACTTGTATCTTTAAATATTATTAGGGTAGGATAGCATAGCTATACAACTAGTTGTGTGATCTAGGGCAAAAAAAGTTAGTTTCTTTGAGTTTAATTCTTCGTATACAAAATGGACCTAAGTTCTAACTTACAGGATTATTGTGAAGATTTAATAAGATAGTGAATGCACAATATTTAGTACACTTTCTAGCAAACAGTAGATATCGAATGGAATATAGCCCACAAAGCCAATTGGAGCCATTTAAAAAGTTGAAAAATTTTAAATGTGTAATACCACACTTTGGAATCAAGAATATGCAAGTTATTTTTTCAAGTAAGCTTCCTACTGAAGTATAAATACACAGCAAAGTATACAAGTAATAAGTATTTTAATAAATGTTTAAAATATAAATAGACCCAAGTAGTCAAATCGAGAAATATAACATTAACAGCATTTCGAAAGCACATTCTATTCTTTCCCCCAGTCACTACTCCATTCTCAAAGGTATTCAGTATTCTAACACCATATTCATTTTTCCCACTCTTTACCTTTCTATAATTAAATATACAGCGTGTGTGCCTTTGCCTGGCTTCTTGCCCTTCAAGATTGTATCTTGAGCATACTCCGTGGGTGTGTGTCACAGTATCCCATTTTTATTGCTTTGTTGTAAAAATATATCACAGTTTACTTTTCATTCTACTTTGAATGGGGTTTTTGTACAGTTACAGGATAATGCTACTATGAAAATTACTAACAAAGCAATAGTACAGGATAATGCTCTATGAAGATTCTCTGTACATGCGTTTTAGTCCATATATGTATACTTTCCATTGGGTGTGATTTCTGTGTTAAGTGGAACTACTGTGTCATCAGGTAAACATGTGTTTATTGTCAGTTCTATACCAGGAAAAGATTAAGCAAAAGACAGCTAGGACAGGTTTTTAATGTTAAAAAAGTGGAAATGAAGACAAAAATAAATTTTGTCATTTTTTTACAGTTGGCTTTACTTTGTTTTTTAATTACATTTTATTGCTTATGCTATTATGGTTGTCCCCATTTTCCCCATTTGCCCCCTTGACCCAGCAACCCCCACTCCTCAGACAATTCCCACACCATGGTTCACATCCATAGGTCATGTGTATATGTTCTTTGGCTGCTCTATTTCCTATAACTGTACTTTACATCCCCATGGCTATTCTGTAACTACCAGTTTGTACTTCTAAATTCCCTCACCTCTTCACTCATTCTCCCACATCCCTATTCTAATCTGGGAACCATCAAAATGCTCTCCATATCCATGATTCTGTCTCGGTTCTTCTTGTTTGATTAAATTGTTTATTAGATCCAATTGTTGATAGATATGTATTTATTGCTATTTTATTGTTCATAGTTTTGATCTTCTTTTTCTTAGATAAGTCCCGTCAACATTTCATATAATAGTGATTTGGTGATGATGAACTCCTTTAGTTTTTTTCTTGTCTGGGAAGCTCTTTATCTGCCCTTAAAGTCTACATGATAGCTCTGCTGGGTAGAGCATTCTTGGCTGTAGGTCCCTGCTTTTCATGACATGGACCATTTCTTGCCCATCTCTTCTAGCCTACAAAATTTCTTTTGAGAAATCAGCGAACAGTCTTATGAGAACTCCCCTGTGCATAACTACCTGCTTTTCTCTTGCTGCTTTTAAGATCTATATCTTTACCCTTTGGCATTTTAATTGTGATGTACTTTGGTATGTGCCTCTTTGCTTCCATCTTGTTTGGGATTCTCTGTGCTTCATGGACTTGTATGTCTATTTCCTTCACCAAATTAGGGAAGTTTTCTTTCATTATTTTTTCAAACAGATTTCCTATTTCTAGCTCTTTCTCTTCTCCTTTGATACACCTAGGATGAGAATGTTGGAATTCTTGAAATATCCCAGAGGCTTCTTACAATATCCTCATTTGTGGGGGAAGGGATTCTTTTTACTTCTTGTTGTTCTGATTGGTTGTTTTTTGCTTCCTTATGTTCCAAATCATTGATTTGATTCTTGGCTTTATTAACTCTATTGTTTTCCCCTGTAAATTGTTCTTTATTTCAATTAATGTAACCTTCATTTCTGAATGGATTTTTTTAATGCTGTTGAAGTCCTCACTAAGTTCCTTGAGCAGCCTAATAACCAGTGTTTTGAACTCTGTATCTGATAGATTGCTTAGCTTCATTTTGTCTAGTTATTTTTCTGGTATTTTGATCTGTTCTTTCATTTGGGTCATTTTTTTTTTTTGTCTCCTTACTTTGGTAGACTCCCTGTGTTTGTTTCTATGTATTAGTTAGAGCTGCTATGACTCCCTGCCTTGGTAGCATGGCTTAATATAGTAGGTGTCCTATAGTGTCCAGTGGCACAGCCTCCCCTATTACCCAAGCTGGATACTTGAGGTACCCACTCTGTGTATGTTGAGTACACACTGCTCTTGCAGTAGAGATTTGATTGCTTTAGCAGGTCTATGGGAGGGATTTAGGCCAGTCACCTGCAAGGACTAGTTGTGACCACTGACCACCAACCTCTGCCCTCCATGGAGGATTAGCTGTGCAGGGACAGGGTGGTGGCACTCCAATGTTGTCTGTAGCTGTCCACTGTGTGTGCAGGCTCTGGGGTTTCCCAGATCATGCAGGTCAATGTCAGGCCCCACCTGTGTACTGCCCAGTGCCACCCTGCATCAGCTGTAAAGCAATCTGTAGATGGCTGCTACTTGTGTTAGGCTTTGAGGTTGCCAGGGAAAGCCAAGCTGTGAACCTAGGCTGGTTGCTGCTAAGGCCAGGCCTTGGGCCACTTACTAACATATACAAGTGCTGGGGGCTCACTGAGGCCAGCTGTTGCTTGTTTGAGCCGATTTAGGAAGTTTTCATGCTTGAGCCAAGATCAGTCATTCATATTGCAAAGCCTCTGTTAGCAGCTTGGGTGAGCCTGTAAGTTGTGTGTGATGGAGCCTCAGAGGATCTCCAGAGTAGGACAAACAGTGTTAGCCAGGTTGATGGAGTTGCTGATCCCGAGTATTGGCTCTGTGGCTCTGTGAGGGGAGGGTTCAAAGGACAATGGCCTCTGCACCCATTTCTCTCTGGGAGAAAGCTGTCTCCTAGCTCTCTCTTTGATGCCAGACATTTCAGTTCTTTCCCCTATGTCACTGGTGATTTTCAAACTGCTACCCCAGTGCTGGAGCTCAGAGAGAGTGAGTCTGAGTAAGTCTGTGTGTGGTTTCTCTAAGAGGAATTGCTTGGGACTGCAGAAGTTTCTTCCACTGACTCAATCCCCACTGGTTTTTGCAGCCAGAAGTTATGGGGAATTATCTTCCTGGCACTGGAACCCTGGGATGGGGGCCCTGGTATTGAGCTGGACTCCTCACTCCTGAGATAGCCCTCCTACATTTTTATCACCACATGCAGGTGTGGGACAAGTCCGTTCCACATCTCCGCGTCTTTGCACCTCGTATCTGGATGGATGTGGTTCCTTTAGTTACGTAGTTTTCAGACTTCCATTCAACTCAATTTCTGACAGTTGCTCTATATTTTAGTTCTAATTTTGATGTGATTACGCAAGGAGGTGAGTTGTGTTTACCTATGCCTCGCTCTAGACTAGAAATCTCATAGTTTTTTTAAAGATCACTATATACAGATAAAAAGTTCAGTTTTTCAAGGTGGCTTAAATTTTTAACTTTGTATGCAAATAAATAGATATTGTGGGTTCATGAAATGTAAAAATTATTGTTATTAAAATGCTAGATTCATGGATTAGAAAAACTAGTATTGTTAAAATATCCATACAATCCAAAGCAATCTGCAGATTTACTGTAATTAAAATCCAAATGCCACTGTTATTTTTCACAAATATAGAAATAAAATTCTAAAATTTCTGTGGAACCACAAAAGATTTCAAATAACCAAGCAATTTTAAGAAATAAGAACAAAGCTAGATATATCACACTTCCTGATTTCAAACTATATTGAAAGCTATGGTTGTGGCGGTGACACGCATGTCTCTGAGGGACCATACGTAAAGAGCCTGACTCCGTGTGGGTTCCCCGTGAGAATAAGCGTGGATCATATCTGTGGGTTTGGAACTCTCTGGTAGGAATTTGGCAAAAATGTGTTATTGACTTGCTGATCTCTGTTCAATCACCCTGGTCTTATCTGACACCAGAATCCACTTCGTCATG
>PVJI01013995.1:0-45775 GCA_004026765.1 Micronycteris hirsuta | reverse complement strand
TCTTTTGTCAACATGTATTGTAGTAAAACCTAAGAACAATGGTACAATAAAACATGTCTGTGATTGTGTTTATTATCAAGAATATAAATGTTTTCATCAATGACATCCATGCCCACAATGTGTTTTCAAATACAGGCCTATAAATAAGTTACAAAAATATCATAAAACCCAATAAAAGGTACTGAAACAGGATTTTAAAATCTCTTTACAGAGAGGGCCATCTGGAAAAGAAAACATTCCCCTAGAAACTCAGTCTGAGTCTTTCCACAAGGATAATGGCATTAGTAGTTTAAAGAGTAAGTTGAGTACTGACGCAGTTGGCCTGCACACTGGCTTAGTCTAGGGCCTTGGGTCGTACATTTGCATGTACTTGGTTTAATTTCTCTGACTGTTGGTAAATTCCAAATGGGAACTGCTTCTCCTCCTGTTTTCCTAAAGCTTATGGGAGAGATTTTGGCTCTGATTCTATCAGTCACCCAGAGGCATGTGTCTCATATTGTGGTGTCACTCTGAGTTGTACACATTGTCCTGTAGAGATAGCTGTGCCTGTGGCTGAGTCTCCAGGTGCCTTTTAAGCTGGGGGAGAGCAGTTCTGTTTTAAGGATACAAGTAGTGAGCAAGAGACAGAGCTGGGCACATTTTATCAGCTCATTTCAGTTACTGCTCCTTATGATCCTTGGACTGGATATTGGTCTTCTTATTACTCTTATCTAGTCCAGAAAAATTAAAAGAGTTTTTCTCCCCAAGCTCCTGCAGTAAATCTCATGTCTCTGTGCCCCTGGAAAAGAACCGGTGTAACTATTCTAACAGTTTGGGCTTTTTGAGTTTGACTGAAATAATTTTATGACTTTTGGAGAAAGTGATAATGGACAAAAATGCGTCAGATTTGGATTAAATCTAATCAATAGATTTGTTTGGTTATTAATTATATCTATACTATAGCATATCAGAAAATTTTCTTTACTTGAAGGTAATCATACAGTTACAATTATTTTGTTTTTTAGAGAGTGGAAGGGAGAGAGAAAGGGAGAGAAATGTCAATGTGTGTTTGTCTCTTGCGTGCACCCTGGGGACCTGGCCTGCAACCCAGGCATGTGCCCTGACTGGGAATTGAACTGGCGACCCTTTGGTTCACAGGCCAGCACTCATCCACTGAGGCACACCAGCCAGGACCAGTTACAATTATTAAATGTATGTTATTACAGGAATACTTGTTCAGAAAAAATTCTTCCTGAGGTTTTCTTATGTTGAGACAAATAAAAAGATTCACCCTATGTGAACTCTGTGAAATAAAGCTCCTATCCCACATAACAACTTAGTAAATATCAATCAGCTGTCTCATTGACTGAATAAAAGGGTGGATGAGTAACACCGTATCCTATAGCTGTTCAGACTATCTGCATCTTAACACTGTATTTATGGCCAACTTCAACCTTTACTGTCTAGACCTGGCATTGCTGTGTTTAGATTGAATGCATTTTCTCTTTGTGAGGTTGCTGGGGGTGGGAGTGGAAAAATAGGGTTTATTTTTTTTTATTTGTTTAATAAATCAGGTAACAAGGGAAATCAGGAGACACACACATTTCATTCCACACCCAATCAATAAAGATCAAGAAAAACAGAACCTGTTTATTTCTTCTTTATCACAGTTTCCATTACTGTCATTTTGTGGGAATAATTACCATTCTGGCCAACAACTTGTTTATTTACTTCTATGAATCTGTTTTTCATTATCCCTAAAGGAAAGCATCATTAGAAGCAGCCAAATCCCTCAACGATCCTTAAGAGGTTATTCTTTTGTCAATTATTTTTAAGGCAGAATCCAAACACCTCAATTTTTTAAGTGGTTTGGGAATTCATGCATCAAAGATTTTATCTTCAGAAGCAAACATAGCACCAAAATAGCTCACCATTATTTCTGGTAACACCATAAAATAGCAATAGCAGTATCCCTTAATTTAAAAATACAAAATGTGGAACCTATATTTAAAAGGTATAACTCTTTAACATTGGTACTTTTTAAAAATTTAAGAAGTTTTGAACATAGTATATCCTCACTATTAACAGCTCGTTGTGCCTTCCATAAATCCTTTCTTCAATTTTTTCAGGTATTCAGATTCTAAACGTCTTCTCCGTAGAGAAAATTGGCTTGTGGTGATGGCGGTATAGCTTTATAAATTTACTACAAGTCTTTGAATTGTGCACTTAAAATGAATGAATTTCATGATATAGAAATGGTACCTCAATAAACCTGTTAAAAATGATAAATCTACGAATACCCAAGTGTTCTTAGTACTCTGGAATTAGTAATTAAATTGATAATTAATTCCTTTCTGGACTGCAAATGATTAGTTTGATGTGAAGTCTTCTAAAACACTATTTCTGCCATTACAGTGATTAAACAAAAATTCAGCTGTTCCTCCCCACCCACATTCTGACGCTCTGTAACCATTTATTAATGGAACTTTTAGTAAAGGGACAACGCTGGTGAAAGCCGAGCTCTGTAATGCATTCTGTTTTATTTCTTTAACATCTGGCTTCTGAGTAATGTCTACTAGACACTTTGTGAGCATTATGCCCTACTGAGGTGACCATGAACTTCTTCACTCAGTCTTCCTGACTTTTAAGCTTTCTCCTCACTAATGAGGACCATTGCCCTTGGGCAGATAAAAAGAAAATCAGATTTGGTGCATCATACTTAGCAGGACTTCAGAGGAAGTCAAAAAGAGTGGACAGGACTGAACAGGTTTTTCTTATTACGTTTCTTGTTTGTTTGTGAATTCCACAAGGAATAAAATCTAAAACATTTCCTGCAATGTCTTAAAAAAAAACAAAAAAACTCTGTTGTAAAGATTGTCAAATATTTCCATTTGTTTATGGTTGTTTTAAAAAAGAAGAAAACAACTTGACTTATGAAATAATATAAGTCCAGAGAGCAATCTTTCAAGGCAAACATTCCAACATCACTCTCACCTTCAGTAAATGATTTCAAAGAAAGCACAGCAGTGACATGCTTTCCAGCTAGAGATTACATGTTTCCCTATACTCATGGCCTGCTAAAATAAGGATTTTGTGTGCATAATTTTATATACGAGGCTCTTTGATTACATACCTGGTCCAGGACTCCCTAAATGATTACAGTCTCGACATCTTGCCAGTGTCTTATGTACATTGGTAATCTATTCATAACAACTTTATTGAGCTATTATTTACATACCATATTCATTTTATGTGTAAAGTAAATAATTTTTAGTAAATTTATAGACATGCTACCATCCCCCAAATCTAAGTTAGAACATTTTCATCACCCCTAAAGAAACCAAATACCAGTTAGCAGTCACTACCGATTTGCTCCCCTTCCCCCAGCCTCACTACCCAGGAAACCACTGATCTATTTTCTACTTCGATACCTTCACCTATTCTGGACATTTCATATAAATGGGTTCATACAATATGTGCTCTTTCATGACTGGTTTCTTTCACTTAGCATAATGTTTCAAGGTTCATCTGTGTTGTAGCATGTATCAGTGCTTCATTTTTTCTGATCGATGAATAGTATTCCATCATAAAGATACACAGTGCTATAATTATCTATTTACCAGTTGATGGCAATTTAGATTGTTTTCCCACTTTGGGCTATTAGAATAATGCTACTATGAACATCCACATAGAAATTTTTGTGTGGACATGTATTTTCATTTCTCTTGGGGATATAGCTAGCAATGGCATTGCTGGCTCCTATTGTAAGGCTATATTTAGCATTTTAAGAAACTGCCAAACTATTTTCAAGAAATGACTGCATCATTTGGAGTGCCACCTGCAATGTATGAAGTTCCTAGTTCTCCACATCCTTGACAATTGTCAGTCTTGAAATTTTCTATTTTAGTAGATTTGAAGTGTGTCATATACATATATATATACACATACATACACACACACACATATATACACACATACATATATATGAATTATATGTGTAAAATAATTACTTTTAAAATTAAGAGAAGAATGAAGTATATATCCCATAACCTTTCATGACTAAACTATTCTAGTCTCCTCTCCTACAGTAACCTTCAGTCCATCAAAACTGTAGTCAAAATAAGAACATTTATTTAAATAACGGTATTTTTCCATTATCAAGGAGGCCAATTCAGGAGTAAAACATATACATGCTGTTATCTAAGTCAAGTCATCTTTAAAATATTCTGAGCCATATTTCAGTGCTGAGTTTGGTGTAGCAAAAGCCATAAACAGTTGCAGGATAAAAAACTCCAAGATTTACGTACAATATTTCTTCTTTGCCACTGAGAAATCAAATGAAAAGTAAAAAAATATTAATAAACTTTGTCCCTATTTTCTACAGGCAAAGCTTATTCCTAACAGATTAATGGAAGAGAAGCAAGTACGCTGTTTTCTCATTGGCCCCTGTGTTTTCTGGATTCATACATTTCCCTGAGGCTTCTTCCTGAGTATGTTGCTTTTTCATTCAGGCAAACTTAGTCTATAGCTATTATTGTTTGATATGCAGTCAAACTATAACAATTGGGAATTTCAAGTATGACTTTCTTAATACAGTATTCCATAATCTCCACGTGTGTGAATTTCCATATACTATCTACATCAGGGATCCCCGAATTCCTACATTGTTTGACTATAGACAATTTGTGCCAAACTTGAAGTTAATTAGTATTTCTTGCCAATTTGAGATACAGGGACTTGAGAGGAGCAGGTTAGGGAAGTTTGTGTCTCTATTGGGTATTTTTCCAGATCAGATCTTTTGTACATAAATATATATATTTATATACATAAATATGTATATATTTATTTATTTATTTATTTATTTATATGTAGGTACATAAATATATATAGTTGTGTGTGTGAAATGTACATAAATGTGTCTATATATTTAATTAATGGGTTTATATTAAATGTTACACTGAACAACTAGCTTAGTCCTCTATTGTTGGACATTTAGAACATATACACACATCATATCATATCACACTCATAAACTAAAATTATAGAGGAATCAAAAAGCAAAGAAATTTTTATTTCAAGGCATAATGCCAAATAACCCTCCCCAAAAGATACATTTCCACCTTCTGTGTATAGGAGAACCTATTTTTCCATACTCTCATTAATGTGAGCCTTGTCAAACTTAAGCTGTGTTGATTTGGTGGCATTCTATATATTTATGTTGTGTAGGACTCATTTTGCAATCTATATCGAGGCCACTATTTTGTTTTGATCAGTGATAGGAGGTGAAAAAAGACTCATTTATGTTTCATCCCTCTTAGGTCAGCCACCCTTTTGGAGAGTAAGATACTCATCCAAAGCCCCAGAGCTCTCAAGGGTTGGTCAAGGGGGAAGGTGGACTTGGACATGATTAGTGATTATGATTCTCATCATAACCCAGCCTCTGTTCAGTAGGGAGAAGGGCTGCCTCTTCTTCTTCATGGTGGTCTGCAGACCAGGGGGTGCTCACCGCATGGGCCATTTTCAGGCTCCCTCAGAGGTAAAGATACCCTACATCAGCCTGGCCATCTGGACGGAGGCAGACATGGCACTTGTTCTCGTCATCATGTCAGGCAAGACTATCTTTCCATTGGTACCATGACTGGCGACACTGGTGATATGTTCAGCTTCACTTCCCACAAAAGAGTGACTGACTCTGAGATGAAATATGAACACAGGAAGATACAAGCTTCTTTGAAGTACCAAAGACAGGAGAAGAACGTGACGTCGTCTTTTTGTCTATTATTATATCCACTTTAGTGAGCGCCAAACCTGTGTTTACATTGGAGAGTTTTTTAATCAGTCACTCTCCAATTTTATTTTGTCAAAGGTGGCGTCTTCCTCGTGCCATTCTCTGAGGAAAGGTGGACTCACACAATGAATGGATCTTGCTCCTTTGGGGACCAACCCTGAGCTCAGCTCCACAGGCTCAGATACACTCGATTCTTTGAAGAATGGCTCACTGGCTATGTGACCTTGGGCAAGCCACTTCACCTCTCTGAGCATCAGAATTCTACTTATCAAATAGACAAGACATTGCCTCCTTCTCGGAGTACTGTATATAATAAATGAGATAATGTGTGCCAAGCACTTGGACTGACAATTTGAAGTACACAATAAAAACTTTACGATGTCCTGCTCTCTTCTCTTCCTGCCCATTGTGAATGGAGCCCAGAGTCAGGGGAAGAAGATGGAGCTACTCATGTGGCTCAAGGGAACCAGCAGAGATTTCTTGACTCCAGTTTTAAGAACTGGATTTAAGATTTGGCAGTAATGGTGGTTTGGTTGGTGAAAGTGAAACTGCTGTGTGTGTGTGTAAAGAGAAAAAGATACAAGATTTTAAAAGGATCTTTGAGAAAAGACAGAAAATTTTTCTGTATTTTTAGTTTACTTTAAAAAGTAGAGGCTTTCAGTTTCCAGAAAATATAAACCTAAAACTGATCCCTTGTGAGAGAAAGCTTGGCAGATACCCAGGATCTCAAAGATGATAAAGAAACATGATTCCTGGTCTCTGGAAGTAGAGCACGGCCTTCAGCTCAGGCCAGGCAAGGGTTAGCCAGCAAGGGGGCTGGAGTTAGAGATTCTATTTCACCCCAACCATCTTTCCGGAATGTCATCCCGATGCATCAGCTTGGACTGGGGGCTCAGAACCACAAATCAGGCCCTAATCTGCCATCTGCCCAGGAGTAGACCATGGGGACCATGGGCTCCAAATGATGAGCTCAGAAACTCCAAGAACAAGGGGCAAGGATACCTTAACCTAAGCAGATATTTTGAATTATAAAAGGCATAAGCTTTAAGTAATAGGCCCAGTGTGCTGTCAGCAAGAATGGAGCCTGAGAACACACCAGGGCCCTATACAAGGCTAGAGCTGGCCACAGTGGTTTGATGGGTGTATGGGAGGCAGTGGTGGAGAGGAGATGGTGGGAAGGGGTGAAACAGAGTATAAAAACTGGGGAGGGTGAATATAAAATAAATAAGAAAATGTGCTAGTTGAACTTTAGAAGATGAAAATCTAGTAGAGGAGACTAGATTTATATGGCTGTTTCTATCTATCTATCTATCTATCTATCTATCTATCTATCTATCTACCTACCTACCTACCTACCTACCTACCTACCTACCTATCATCCATCTATCATCTATCCATCCATCCATTATCCATCCATCAATCTAAAATCTCTCCCCCAAAGCTGAGAGAATGAAGTGGTAAGGAAAAGCATCATGGGATAAGTCAGAGAAATTCCTGGAAGGATTTTACTTCTGGAAATGTGTGTCCTAAGGGAAATAGTGAATGTGAAAGTGAATGGGGCAGGGAGGCATAGAAATGGGTGTTTCTGGAGGGGATGAGCCACAGTCACCTGGTGCAGGAGGGAATGAGAGGTGTTGTGAGAATAGGTGTTAGGATGTGTGTGAGGAGTGCAGCTTTTCTCAGAAGGGATCTCACAGATCAGGGAGGGCTGGCCTATGGGCAAATGTCCAATGAAACAGGTAGGTGCCTAATGCAGAACATATTCCAAAGGGACCTGTGGTTCTGACTGAAGCTTGTGGCCCACTCTGATCTCTCTGGAGGAGCTTCACCCAGGAGAGTCTTCCCTGCTTGCTTAAGTCCGTGATGTTCAACTTCCCAACAACACTTTAGTTCCTGGACACTCACTCCAGGGCATTTTTAAGGGATGCAGATGATGCTAAGTGGATGTAAATTCCTCTGAGAAAAGTGCCCAGAACGTTTTCTTATTCAATTCATCCTCCAGGGCTCTGCTCCTCTGTAGGGCTAATGTGAGTATCCCGGCCACTGGGAATTTGCCATCTTTGGGTTAAGAGTTTAAAAAGTTCACATCTTCACAGTCTACTTTCTCAGAGGAATTTTCTGTGAAAGTATTTATGTGTGATTGACAGCTCTACTATCAATGGTACTACCAGCGGTGCCAAAGGCTGCAGCTCTGAAATGTGCTGGGATTTCATCCATAAAGCAATGACATGACTCGATGATTGACAGGTGACTTTCAATTCTAACATTCTCTGCTTTGAGACAGTTCATGCAGAAGCCAGAGAAGCAGCTCTTGGGAACATCAAAGTTGAGTGAGGTCTTGCTGCTGGGGAAAGGAATGAAGACTTGGTAGCAAGATGCTTGTCAATGGCCAGGGACATTATTCAGTAGAAGGGAGGGAATACATTGGGTGAGAGGGTTGCATTGCTTTTAAAATCCTCAGTTATTTAGAGAATATACTCATTTTCTGAGGTTGTTGAAAAAGAGAATCAGCTAATGGGAATTCTGAGGAACCTTTAATAATAGAGATGGACTATTTCACTAACCCACTGGCTGTAAGTCCTAAGTGGTCCAAATCTTAGGCCAAAAGAGTCTCTGCTGGTTGAACAAATGCACTGAATGTTGGCGCCATCAATGCACGTTCAGTTACTTATCCATCAGGATGTACACACACACACTCTGCTGAAACCATCACACACCTGTCCCCTTTTCTACTGTTAAATCAACTAGCGTGCTATAGTTAAGTAGAAGCATTCTCACTAAAACCTGTTTACTGTGCTGGCAAAATTGCTCTGAGTTCTTTCTTAAAAGTATGGTGGCTGATTCCCCCAAAATTCTAAGTGCATGTATTTGGTAAGTAGAAATATAGAATATAAGTGAAAGAGTATGTATGTGTCTTTATGTGTGTAATAAAACATTACAAAATTTTCACCTGCAAGTTGGTCCTATTATCTAAGTGTTTATTATCTAAGTGTCTGCCAAACTTAAAGTTATGTAGAGTAAATAAAGTCATCAGAATATTATTAGATAATGAAGTAAACAATTATAACATTAGCACTCACTCAAATTTTCCTCCATGCTTAACTCTTAGATGTCTAAGTATTTAATCCACACATTGTTAAAAATGAATTTGATGAGAAGGAAGATTGGTGAACTGTTTTAACTACATGCCAAATCATTGACAAATGAGAATCTGGGACAATTCAGCAATTAAATTAAGAAAGAGAAAAGAAATATAGAAAGATGGCTATGGACCAAATTATCACTACTTTTACTTCTAGAATCTATACTCACTAAGAACATAATTGACATTTGTAACATAAATTTAGCAATAACAATCTGCAAGACAAAGAAAATTTACTTTATAATTGTTGTCCTACTTCTAAAATAAAGACTCAACCTAAACTGGAGTTGTTGTTGTTGTTTTTTAAACTCTTTACTGTGAAATTTTGGTTCCCTTTCAGGTACCAACTATTGTCGTATGGTAAAAAGTATGGTACTGTCGTACGTAATTCTTGCAGGAAAGTTATAACAAACAATAACAAAACACAGGAGTATGACCATCCAGACAAGCCACTGATTTTGGTTTATAAACTCAAATTGTTTCTTCCATGCCAATGTGTACATGTAATTATACATTCTCCTGTGTCAGTGCTTTTAATCTTTCTAGTTCATATAAGCTATTTTGTTTCCCTAAATATTTTTTCCTGTGAAATAATTTCTTAGGCTTTTAGGTTTATAAATAAACTCTATTTGTGCTAGTTTTCTGCTCTTTTCCGGAGAAAGCTACAGATCACAGTGCTGTAAAGTTTACTTTTTCTAACATCCGTTCTGTACACACACGTCCCCTCTTCATGGAGTGTGAGCAGACAAGACAGCTGTCCCCCTTCTGGGTCAGTGTTTCTCAGTGTTCTTCATGATTACACCCCTAAGGAGCCTCTTTAGACACTTTTGTCCCTAATTGCCCACTAATGACTTTTAAGACTGCAGGTAAACTGCATGCCTGTTTACATACTGCGGCCCTTGGGAGGGCGTATTCCTTTCCACCTCTGCTGTAACAAACTACCACAAACTTAACAGCTTAAACTCAAATTTGTTATCATGCAGTCCCGCAAAAATAGAAATCTGATGTTACAACATAGGAGGAGGTAAAGTCAGTCAGTCAATAATATGGCACTAACTACGTATGGTGCCGAGTGGTTACATGAAATATTGGGAGGGTCCCTTTGTAAAGCACATGACTATCTGACTACTATTCTGTACACCTGAAACTAGTAGAAAATAATGTTGAGTGTAAACTTTAATTGAAAAATAAAATAAAAAGTTGACGTGTGTCCCTGTGTTAACGTGACAAAGTTGGCAGGACTACATTCTTCTGAGGAAATCCAGGGCAGAATCCATGCCAGCTTTTTGAGGCCACACACATTCCTTTTCCCCTCGTCCCCCATCTCTGTGTTCAGAGCAAACATCGAATCTCTCTGTGAGTTCTTCCACAGTCACATCTTTCTCTCCTGCTTTTAAAGACCCTTGTGATTGCGCTGGGCCCACCCAGATAATGCAGGATTGTCTTTCCACGTTGACATCAACTAATCAGCAATCTTAATTCCACTGGCAGCTTTATTCCCCTTTGCCATGTGAATACTATGTTCGCAGGTTCGGGGATCAGGACTTGGACTCCTTTAATGGGACAAGGCTAGGGACAGAGAAATATTATTCTGCCTCTCAGAGGAGGTCACAAAACACTGTGATACTTGACATTGCCTTGCCCCTGAAGAACCCATTTTACCCCGCTGAGAACGAACGCTCTAGGTCATCAGTGCTTCCACCACCTCCCGTACTCCCTGTCTCTGGGCTTTCAGGCCAGTGTTCAACAAACCTCCAGATTAGAAATTCTTAGTAGGTGATAAAAAATTCTTAATAGGTAATAAAAACTTCTCTAGATACACATGTGCATCTTAATGCGCAAACGTTTTTCAAAATAAAACTTAAAACAACCATATTTTTTCAATATAGAAAAACTCATCATTGACCTAATCTATCATTACCCATATTACAAGTCTTTTATTTACCCAGTAAGCCTAAGAAGCACATAATAGTGTCAAGTAAAGATTTCTCTATGTCATCATTGAAATACTAGAAATCAAAATTTGAGAGGGAAGAAGTAATACTGAAAAGTTTTTCTAGATTGTGCAGTGTTTTTGTCTCTTGAAACCACTTGTGCTATGAATAAGCTATCTCTGGAACTGCTTCTGAAATATGGAATATAGAAGCCACAGTTTAAAATGCGCCTGCACCTCCTGGTGTCTCTAGGGAAATGATCACCCTCCTTGCTTCTACTTTGACTGCAGTGTTGCTGTGGAGCAGCAAGATGCCTGATGTTTTAGACCAGGAGGCTTTGCCCATGGAGGTCCTTTCTCTTAAAAAAAAAAAAAAAGAAAAGAAAAAAGAAAAAGAAAAAAGCCTTGAGTCAAATCATCAGCTTTCTGTTCTCTCTGCTACATTAATTAATGGTACCTGAAAATCCAATTCGATTTAATCTTCTTGAAATGGAAACCTAGAAGAAACTCTTCTTTTTCAAAGGAAATCCACCTAAAAAAACTGTCAAAGATGATTGCACCCTTGGTTTCAGGATGGCAGAAACCGACTCACAGTCATGCTGTCAAATGAGATAATTTAAATGAGAAAATTCAAAGTATATTTATATCTAGATAGATAATGACTTGGGAAGGAAGACAGCAATCTTATGCATTAAAAATGAAATTACTTGCGTTAGTTGGCAAGCTCTTTCAGTGATGAAGCTTCTACAATTTTTGTCTCGGGCATTCTAAACTCAAAGGATTTGGCGATTCCCTACCCCCATAGCCAAGATGACATTATGAAAAAAACACCACTTTTAAATAAGAATCCAATTCTTAATTAAGTTGTGCTATAGATCAAGTAGGTTTTCCATAAGCTTGACTCATCAGCCCTCTGAAACCCAATCTTATATGTATTTGACACACACAGAGCCGTACCTAGACTGTATGATGCTGTGGGTACCAGAAAATTCCTTCTTTTGTCTTAATTGTGCCACCAGACCCCCCCCCCCGCCAATAAACAAGCCTTTCCTTATCCCTTAAGGAATAATTTCTGCTTTCTGAACTAATAAGCTGCTGACTGTCTCAAATAGAAATTGTCCCCAGGTCCAAATATCAGAATGCTTCCCGCAATCTACAACACCAGCCCCCTAGACTTGTGCTTGAAACATGCTGCTCAGTATACATTCTTTATTGAGCAAACATTCAATGATCATCTCCTATGTGGGAAAAATAGCAATGAATGACTGAGATATGAGAGAGTCACTATACAAATAGTGACATTCGAAGGAATGAAAAGATAGGGTATGGAGCTGATGGGAGAAGGATGACTGAATCAGAAATCAGATAACCTGGGTTCAAGTCCATTTACATAGCTTAATCATTTTGGAACTTTATGTAATGATTTTATTTTTTCTCTCTCTCTCTCCTCCAGTAGGCTTACCTATAAAAATGAAATGAATAATGTTTGCCCCACCAAATCATTGCAAATATGTAAAAAGATAACGTATGTGAAAGCACTTAGCATGGCACCTAGCAAACAGAGGGAGATCAAAATGTTTGCTTAGCAAAGGAACATACCAACCAGCCAGCATGGAAGTACCAGTTGAAACAGTGACTTTGTTATAGGCCCTTTGTCATGTCCCTTTATTGTAAGGGACTACTTAAAGTATTCCTGTGGGGTGAGGAGTGAGAAATATTTGAGGCTGAATTACGTCTTTTTTGTTGTTGTTTTTTCATTGTAGGTAAAGAAAGATCTCAATTATTTTGTGGACTTTGGTTCAATTCATTTGGAATGCCACTGTAGTACATTCAGAAATGAAAAACATTCTGTAAATGAGTAACTGAATTAGTCCTTATTTTAAAAAGGGAAATGATTCAAATTTTTTTTTTTTAGGTTTTATTTATTTTTAGAGAGGGGAAGGGAGGGAGAAAAACATCAATGTGTGGTTGCCTCTTGCATGCCCCCTATGGGGACCTGGCCTGCAACCCAGGCATGTGCCCTGACTGGGAATCAAACCAGAAACCCTTCGGTTCGCAGGCTGACACTCAATCCACGGAGCCACGACAGTCAGGGCAGATATGGTCAGATCTTTTAAGGAACTCTTTGACAATAATCTGAATTCTTCATACTTACGAGTATATAACTCTCCCTTTTGAGTATCAAGCATGCTAGTTGCTCCAACAGCAGCGGGGACTAGAAGGACAAGTTACGTTGTGTTTGGAAGAATTAGTGCTGACAGTGCAGAATGTTAACTGCGTAGAGCTGTTGGTCTCTGGCTTGCTGGTAAAGATGAAATGACTAAGTGAGCAAAAATGGTAGCTGAATCCCAGTAATAAAGAGGAGAAAAGTTAAAACACCAGTATTCCAAATTTCAAAGCAGTATTAGACTGTGAGACCGCGGGTTGGGTTTTGCTAAAGCATGCCAAGCATTTACCAAATTTTTGAGGGTGTGGGCATATAGAGAATTGAGGATCGAGTAGGGTAGGGAGTGAGGCAGCGAAAGAGTAGACGTGTCCAACGTGAAGGCAAGTAGAAGCAAGAGCATACAAATGGAACACTTGCCACTTTTAAGAATCAAATTTAGCATCAAAATTACAAGGGTTTGAGAACTGAGGCAGTTTGGGCTGCTATAACAAGACATCATAGACTTGGTGGCTTAAACACACATTTATTTGTCATCTTTATTTCTCTCTTCTGGGGCCTGGAAGTCTGCAGTTAGAATGCTAATATGGTCAGACTCTTGGAGAGAACACTTCCTGATTTAATTTTCATTTTATTTTTTTATTGTTGTTAGTTACATTTGTCTCACCTTTTCCCCCATTGCTCTCCCCTACCCTGTCCCCCTCCACTCCTACGGTCAATCCCCCCCACCATTGTCCATGCCCATGAGTCCTCTATTCGTGTTCTTTGGTTTATTGCTAACATTTCCCTCTGTGTCATCACACAGCAGAGAGAAAGATCTTCACTCTGTTTCTTCTTATGAGGGCACTAATCTCATTCTTGAGGACTCCACCTTCATGACCTGAGTAGCTCTCAAATGCCCCACCTCCCATGCCATTTCACTGGGGATTAGGGCCACAAGATATGAGTTCCGAGGTGACACAAATGTTTAGTCCATAGCAATGAACTATCAAGATGAAGAGTCCTTGCTTCGACCTTAGTTCCTGTGACTTCTGGAGTTGGTAGCCACTATTAGGTGTGTGAAATGGTTGATCATTTAAAACAGACTCTGGCAACAATCTTGCTAGAAAACCTCAAGCTAGAGAGAAGTGGCATCATCTGGACTTGACCCCTTTGTTTCTGACTTTAAATCCAACACATTTCAAACTTTGGGTGTACTTGGGAGAATCAAACAACTAAGTCTGTTGAGAAATAGTTGAGTTTAAAGTACATTTATATTTTAAATGATGATCTCCATTGTTGAGGCTGGGTGAGTAGAAGCAACTGGTTTCTCATTCTTTTAAAGTAGTTGCCACTTTTGAATGGGAAATCCTTTTTCATTAACAGAACAGATGTAAACTACAAATCACATTTGCATTTACAGCGTTGTCCCAGCTAATGTCTCACCACTGTCACTACCTGACCTAACGTTTTATTTCAACCATGGTTATTGGTTATGTACAAGGTATGTTCCAATGCATTTTTTTAATTGTTTACAATTTTTATATTTTTTATTGTTGTTCAATTACAGTTGTCTCAATTTTTTCCCCATTACTCTCTCCTTTCCTACCCACTCCCCATCTCCCACATTCAGTCCTCCCCACCCCCCATTGTCTTTGTCCATCGGTCCTTTATACATGTTCCTTGACTTGACCCTTCCCCTTCTTTCCCCATTATGATCCTCCTCCCTCCCCTCTGGTCACTGTCAGTTTGTTCTTTATTTTAATGTCCCTAGTTCTATTTTGCTCACTTGTTTGTTTTGTTGATTAGGTTCCACTTATAGGTGAGATCATATGGTATTTGTTTTTCACCTCCTGGCTTATTTCACTTAGCACAATGCTCTCCAGTTCCATCCATGCTGTCATGAAGGGCAGGAGCTCCTTCTTTCTGTTTCACGTTTCCAGTGTTCTACAGCAGGAAGCCTCCTTTCTGAATCCTCTAGTGTCAACTCCTGCTACCTTTTGCAGCTCAAAACATAAGGGTTTCAAAGTTTATGGCTTTGACATGAATTTAACAATTAATTTCTGAAGTACTAAGTGTTGCATATTCTTGTTTTAAGTAGTAACTTCTTTTAGAAGATACAAATCTCAGTAAGTGTTTTTTCAAACGGTCTAGTTGTCTGATCATGAGTGACTGAAAATGGAGGGTCCAGTGTTGAGTGGACATTTTATTATTTTATTGGAAGTAATTTGAAAGCCTTAGAAAACCCTTTATGTAAACTGCAGGAAGTGTCTATTAGAAACGATGGCACATGCACACTCATTTTCTGTCTTTACTCACACAGTGGATCGATAGTTTCTTAGAGGCAGTGTCTGAGTGTGTGCACATGCATGTGTACACACATAGGTTGAGATAACAATTCATGTTAGGAATATATTTCTTCATTGTTTTCTGACATTGGCAATAAGATAAGACTTACAGAATTTTCATGTCATATATTTTCCTATTATTGTGATGAAATTTTAATTTCTGATTTTATTAAATTCATATGGAAGAGTTTTTTGCTCTTTGAGTTTTAAAGTTACTTTACTTTCTGAACGGTTCTCTGGCTTTTATGCTAGGGTATAGTAACATATGATAGCTATATATGCATTTAAAATTATCCCAATGAAACTATTATGTTGCAAATGGACTTTTCTGAGTAGAATATAAAATGCATGAGATCTGTCATATGAGCTGTCAGAACTATCTCAGCTTGTTAATATTAATAAATGG
This sequence comes from Micronycteris hirsuta, assembly GCA_004026765.1. NCBI lineage: Eukaryota > Metazoa > Chordata > Mammalia > Chiroptera > Phyllostomidae > Micronycteris > Micronycteris hirsuta. The sequence goes on along the minus strand of PVJI01013995.1, from coordinate 30,036 downwards.
ACACTTTTTAGAAAACAAAACATTAGGGAAAATCAAGAAAAATCATTAATTATATTTAATGGTCTTATAAAAGCATAAATTTTGTTTTGAACTGTAATACAAGGGGAGGACCCCTCCAAAAAACAGAATTATCTTCTGGAGGGCAGGCCCCTTGTAGTACAGGCTTCCCCCACTAGGAGAGTGTTGTAGGAATCCATCTGTATCAGTGTACCAGCTGGTGGTATTGTGAGAAGCTGCTTTTGGCTTCAGTGAGTTTTTTTTTTTTTTTTTGAAGACTCTTTCAACGTGTTTACCTATTTCATGATGGGTGATTTACAAGTATACCTGCCTACACCGTGCTGAGTAATCAGCAGTTATTGACCCAAAATGGCATGAGCCCCATGCCCCACCCTCCCTACTCACCCAATTGCTCCCTGAACGACCTTTTCTGTTTCCCTGGTTGGAAAAATTCCTCAAAGGGAAAAGTTTTGCCCATGTAGAAAAGGTGAAACAAAAAACAGCAGGAGCACTAGAAGGCATCAAAATTGATGAGTTCAAAGACTGTTTTGAGCAGTGGAAAAAAATTTCAAAAGTTGTGCATCAAAATGGAGAGTACTTGAGTGCATCAAATGGAGAGTACTTGAAGGTGACTAAAGTTCAAGCATATAAGAATAAATACACAATTTTTATAAATAAATTCTGTTTTGGGGGGTCCCTCCCTTGTATCTACAAAAAAAATTCTCCCAAGGAATAAATAGCTCTTATTTAAAGTTTATTACTTTAATTAATCCATTCTGTTCTTTCTTAAAAAAATTTCATTGATTATGCTATTACGGTTGTCCTATTGTTAACCCTTTTATTCCTCTCCACCTTGTACCCCCCTCCCACCATCATTCCCCCACTTTAGTTCATGTCCATGGGTCATACATGTAAGTTCTTGGCTTCTCCATTTCCCATACTATTCTTAACCTCCCCCTGACTATTTTGTACCTACCATTTATGCTTCTTATTTCCTGTACCATTTTCCCCACTCCCCACTGCCCGCTCCCCCTCCCTGCTGATAACCCTCCATGTGATCTCTGTTTCTGTGAATCTGTTCCTGTTCTAGTTGTTCGCTTAGTTCGTTTTTGGTTTTGTTTTTATTTTTTAGGTCTGAACCCATTGATAGTTGTGAGTTTATTGTCATTTTACTTTTTATATTTTTTATCTTCTTCTTTTTTTTAGATAGATCCCTTTAACATTTCATATAATAAGGGCTTGGTGATAATGAACTCCTTCAACTTGGCCTTATCTGGGAAGCATTTTATCTGCCCTTCCATTCTAAATGGAAGTTTTGCTGGATAGAGTATTCTTGGATGTAGGTCCTTGCCTTTCATTACTTGGAATAATTCTTTCCAGCCCTTCTTGCCTATAAGGTTTTTTTTTTTGAGAAATCAGCTGATAAGGAGCGCCTTATGGGCGCTCCTTTGTAGGTAACTGTCTCCTTTTTTCTCGCTGCTTTAAAGATTCTCTCCAAGTCTTTAATCTTGAGTAACATAATTATGATGTGTCTTGGTGTGTTTACTCTTGGATCCAACTTCTTTGGGATTCTCTGAGCATCCTAGACTTGCATGTCTATTTCCTTTTCCAGATTGGGGAAGTTTTCCTTCATTATTTTTTCAAGTAAGTTTTCAATTTCTTAGTCTTCTTCTTCTCCTGGCACCCCTATGATTCAGATGTTGGAATGTTTAAAGTTGTCCCAGAGGTTCCTCAGCTTCTCCTCATTTTTTTGAATTCTTGTTTCTTCATTCTATTTCAGTTGGATGTTTATTCCTTCCTTTTGTTCTAAATCATTGATTTGAGTCCTGGTTTCCTTCTCTTCACTGCTGGTTCCCTGTATATTTTCCTTTATTTCACTTTGTATAGCCTTCATTTATTCCTATATTTTGCAACCATACTCTACCATTTCTGTGAGCATCCTGAATATCAGGGTTTTGAACTGTGCATCTGATAGGTTGACTATCTCTTCATCACTTAGTTGTATTTTTTCTGAAGCTTTGATCTGTTATTTCATTTGGGCCATATTTTTTGGTCTCAGCACACTCGTAACATAGTAAGGGGTGGAGGCTTAGGTACCTGCTAGGACGGGGCAAGTGAGTATGTTGTGGCACTGTATGGGGGGGAGGGGTCCACGAGGGAAAAATGTTGCTTGCTCAGCTCTCAGAGGGTTTTCAGTCACTTCCTCCACTACCCACAAGCAAATTGGGTCCTTCTGGTGCTGATTCCTGGATGGGTGGTTTTGTGCACATTCTAGGACCGTGTGGGTCTCTCCAACGAACTCTCCTGTGGTTCGAATTCTCCACAGGTGTTTTCAGTCAGAGGTTTGGGGGTTTTATTTCCCCACGCTGGAACCCTGGTTGTGTGGTCTGTCTCGCTCTCCAGTTGCTCCTCCCGGTTTATCCACACACAAATGTGGGACCGCCCACTCCTCCAGCCACCACCTTGTCTCAAGTCCTCTCCACCCTGGCTGCCCATCTCTGTCCCTCCTGTTGGTCTGGATGAATGTTTCCTCTTTAACCCCTTAGCTGTTGGACTTCCATACAGTTCAATTTTCTGGCAGTGCTGGCTATTTTTTGTTTTTAAATTTGTTGTTGTCTTTTTTTTTGGTTGTATGAGGGGGCAAACTATATCTACCTATGCCTCCATCTTCACTGGAAGTTCTAATCCTTTCTGTTCTATGTGCATAAAATAATGAATCATTTATTTCAATAGTCATGGGAAACGTGGTCGTGTAAAATTATTCTACAAAATTTCATAGTACATCTCAGTTTCCTCAGTTTGGAATGGTAACTCTGAGTCAGAAATTTTCAACCTTTTAGATGTCATGGCACACATAAACTAATTAAAATTTGCATCACACCAAAAATAAAGTTTTTGCTAATCTGACAAAAAAATAGATATAATTTTAATTCATTCACACCTGACAGCTATTGTGTTGGCCTTTGGTATTTTTTTATTTGACAATCTGAGGGAAAAGATGTCAGTGCCCTTGACTAAATAGTCAGGTATTGTGCATTTTAAAAATTCTTGCAGCTCACTGTTTGAAAATTACTGCTCTAAATTAATAAATTGCATTTATTTTACATTTATTTCTTCATGGTTCTTAAGAGACCATAAGGACTCAAATTTTTTTCTTTCTTACTCTTTTCTTACAAAAAATTCAGTCATTTAAGAATTGTCATACTTTCATCAAGTATGTATATAAAATTTTTACCAGTTGGTAATAAATGTGAACGCTTTAAGCAGTATTCTAATCTCAGTTGGTTGTGTCTGTCTTCCCATAGAATTTTGTCTGAAAGAAGTACCCTCTCCCTGACACACACACCCCTTAGGGGCTCTATTTAATTGGGTGATACCAGCAGGCTCTGCAGTGCCTGTTCAGGTCAATATAGTTGTAATATTATATCCCCATTTTCTTTGAAATGTGCTCTGAATGGACACTGTCCCTTCAGAAAGTATAAAGCACATTCTCAATGATAAAGAGGAAAAAAATCTAGTGAAATGCTGAAGGCTTTGAATTTGTTCTAAAACTATATCAACTCAACTTTTATCCTTTTTTGATTCCCTTTGTTGCCCTCAAGTTCATTGTAAAACTATAATTTTATCTTGGTAATTCCCTCTAGGCAGTTCTTAAAGAGGCATTCAGGTAATCTGCAATAATACAATAAAGAGAATTCTCCTCTCAACCTATCATGTGCTCTCTCGCCCATTTCAAGTTTTTCAATTATATGTAGAAAATTGTGGAATTCAGATTAGCCTGGCTGAAGTTGCCATTTTATTGGTTACAAATTGCCTTGAAACTGTAAAGAAATACAATGTAAAGATTTCATTGATCAATTTCCTGCCACAATTACACATAGCATTTCGGAGTCCAGGGATCTTGACGCTGGTTTCTGTGATCATTAAGCTGATCTTTCGATATCATTGCTCCAGCTATTTGGGTTGCTGTTCTTCTGGCTTTAGAGGTGCTGTTAAGTGGAAGCTAAAATATATTATTTAAAATTTTCAATTATGATATTCCTCTCATATAATGATGTGATAATTTTACCGGTCCAAAGTTCATGTCCCTGATGTCTCAAAAGGCTGAAACTCAAAACATCAGCATTTGGAGTAAGGAGAAGGCTCCAACAGAAAAGATGGGAGCCCTAATCCTCTTAAAATGCATTTTAAGAAAGTACAGAGTTCAGGCTTCTTTTAGGAGTGTCAACAGAAGGGAAAATGGCAGGGGCTATTTTGTAAAACTCAAGCCCTAAGCAGAGTTCCTCTAATGATTCCCCTGTCTGAAGCAGGAGCTATTAGCCTGAAGGCCTTGCGGTCCAGGCAGGCTTGAACACGACAGAATCCGGGAGACTTGAGCATTTCACTCTGCTACAAAATCAACAAACAGGCAAATGGACAACATATAAAAATAATGTGACAAAACAGTCCCAGTATTTTTACTAGAGGAAGGTCATGATTTTTCCCTATCTTCTACTATTCTGTGTTTTCTAAATTTTCTATGAAAGGAAGCATGCAATTTTATCATTGTAAAAAATAACTGATTTGAAAAGTTGTACTGTGTTTATGTAAAGACATGCCTTTACTCTTTAGAAATACACGCTGAGGTATATATGTATAATCTTTATAAATTTCTCATGGACTTATGTAGAAAAAAACAATAAGAATTTAAAACAGATGAACTATTCCAGATTAAAGTAGATGAAGATATGACAGCTGACTTCAATGTATGATCCTATATCAATCCTTGATTTAAAAGTGTTATAGAGAAAATCCCTGGGAAAATCTGGCAAATTTGAATGCACACTGAATATTAAAAGACAGAATGATATAATGTTAAATTTCTTGAGTAGGATTATTGAATTATGGTTATATAGGAAAATATCTTTGCTGTTAGGTGATAAAGGCTTAAATATTTAGAGGTGAAATGTCAAGATATCAACTGACTCTTAAATAGGTCATGAAAATAAAAAGAGAGGAGAGAAGTAAATTCAGTGTGGCAAAATGTTAATAATTGATGAGTCCAGATAAATGACATATGGATGTTCATTGCCTTAGTCTCACAATTTTCCTATAAATTTAGAATTTTTTGTAACTGTGCAGAAACTCCATTTCTTTAACAGAACCCTTTTTCCTTCCTTTCTGTCCACTCCCTTCCTTAATCAGTAAGCCCTTAGGACAACAGACTCTGGTCAGCATCAAACTGTCTGAAGAACAAAGCCTCAGGTCTGTTGACCACAGAAACAGAACTGTTGTCAGGCTAAAAATAACATCTTGGCTTCACTTGTGTTTCAGCCCCAGGCCCATGAAGTGAAAAGACCCTCTCTGCCCAATCCTCTGGGAACCAGACAAAACAACGCCCAGGCTGACACCAGGCCCTGACACAAAATCATCTACCTCTATCCTGGCCCCAGCCAATCAGTAGAGCTCATGAACCCACCACGGTTAGCCACCATGATAACGATTTCCCCCTACATAACCAATCCTCTGAAAGCCACTGGGGAACAACTAAGTCTTTGAGTGTTATTTCACTTGTGACTCTGGGCGTGGCATCATTTCCTTAAAGATAAACCTTCACTTTCTTAGCTGCAGATTCCTAATCTCTTTTGATTTGGCTTTGATGCATGCAGGCAAATGAACCTCTTTAGTCTTGTAGCATTCTCAAAATAGAAAATGGGGAGGGGTACCAATATGTGTTTTTAATTTTAAATACCTGTGCTCTCAAAAATCAAATAGTGTGTTTTGCTTAAATTTTCATATTAATCAAGGTGGATTAATCCATTAATCTATGTTAATCCAGGTGGAGGTGTTAATGGTGAATGGCACCAATGTTATGTAAAGTTAGACCTCAGTTCTTGAGATAGGTTAAGAAAGAATTCAGAGCCCAGAACTCAAATACAAGTGAAAGTTTATTTAGAAAGTTACAGAGGGAGAAGAAGAGAGCTGGGCTGTGTGGACTCAGGAAACACATTACTGGGGCAAAAGAAGGGCCCTTGGAGCTTAAGAGAAAGAAAGCAAAGCCTTGAGGGAAGGAAGGAGGAAGGTGCAAGCATGCTCCAGAGACAGAGCCCACACCGGGTCCTTCATCTTAAGGGGTTTTGTTTGTTTTCCAAAAGCAGGATTTTAGGGGAGTTCTCTGGGAAGATCTCTGTAGGTAAATGGAGGCACTCTGGCTTCCTCGCCCAGGTGTCTGGGCAACTAAGGGAAGCAGTTTCCCACAACCTTGACAGTGGGCCTGATAAGTAGTGTTCTCACAGCCTTGAGACTGAGTCCCATAAACTGTTCCCATAGCCTTGAGTGGGCTCACATGCATAGTATGGAGCTGTGTTGCATAAGATCCATTGGCATCCTTCTGGCTTTGTTTGTCTCTAGTACTTAAGCAGGTAGAGACTCCCTGCTGGGTGCCACGACATGTGCCATGCAAAGGGACAGGTGACATGCAGTGTGCCACACAGAGACATGCAGGGAGACAGCTTGCAGAATGCGTGGGTCACCCACCCATGAATAAAGGCATGTCAGACATCCCAATGGTTCCATGAATATACTTTCATCTGCCTGAATACTGTGAACCTGTCAGGCCTTGAATGGTCACAACACAATCTCAGTAAAATATTCAACAGCTTTCTTGGTGTGTTCTTTTATGATTTTGGTTTGTGGTGATTGGTTGACACTAGGGCAGGGGGTCATCGGTCAATGCAGCTGGTCCTGATGTCAGCCATCACACTGCTTCATCTGGATTTGCTGCTTTTCTGGGCCTGGAGCAGAAACAAACTGAGGCCTAGATGTCACCTCTGTTTTGACCAAACTCTGTCTCTGTGGTCAGTAGACCCAAGGCTTTGTTCCTAAGATTACTTGATGCAGGTCAGAACCTCATAGTCCTGAGGGCATAATGTTTAAGGGAGTGGTTGTGCAGGGGCTTAAATGGGAGTCATATGAAGCCATTTTCTGGCCCCCTAGTTACCCCTGTAAGGGGGTCTACCACATGACTAGTGACATGCCAGGGCAGGAAAGGTCAAGGAGGGTTTGAACAACATGACCAGTGAATTCTTGGGGAGGAAAGGTCACACTGGGGGTGAGGTCCTACTCTACAATACTTGTTCCCCAGTTTTGTCCATTGCTAGGGAGCGGGGCTTCTGCCCTGGTGTCCCGTCCCTGGCCTGTAGTTTCTGCTCTGCTCCTGTCTGTCTAACTGCTTGCTCTAACAGAGGTAGTTCATTATCTTTACTTATTAGCTTTATTGCTTTCAATTTTATCTCACAACAGAAGAGTCAAATATAACTATATTAGTTCAAGTCACTGAATTTGAATATTCATGAAGAGTTGCTCTTTGAGTACTTTCAGAATAGTTTTGGGAGTGAAAGATCTGATTTTTGCTCATGAACAGGTAATTTAGGGTGCTTTATAGTCAAATTACGTGCCCCTACAGCCTATAGTGTGGTTTAACTGTATGTCTTCTGAGGTAGTGTTTTACTTTTTAACTGCCTGTAGGAAGATTAAGAAATAAGAAATGAAAATGGAGATATATTGTTTTAAAAGACTCCATTTAAAGCAATGTGTTTGTTTATTCTTTCAGTTCAAATTTTGAATTCTGATACAATATCCCAGAAACACCTAAGCTATTCCTCATAAGATACACACGGCAATTCCAAAGCTCGGTGGGGCATGCTTCCTGGTCGTAAACTGACTGGTCGGGATTTTTTACATTATAAATCGCATACCATATGAATAAATAGTCCATAAACTTGTTCAGTGGGTTTTAAAATATGCTGATAGAAAAATAACCTTTTGAAATTTTGAAGACTTTTGCAGCACTCAGAACAAATAAGAGCAGAATGACTTGTCGCCTTATAGCCTCCAGTCCACTGCAAGATCAGGTGGGGACTCCAGGAAAGGAAAAAACTCTGTCTCCCTGTCTTCCCATACAGTGCTCTGGGCTTCCAAAATGCAACTATTTCCCTCACCTTGGCAACAAAATCTGGGTGCTTCACCCAGAGTTCTCCTGTTTCTGGTGGCAAACTTCATTATACTCTTGAGGGGCTGAGGTAGCCCCCTCTTGGTTTTCACTGCAACACCCATTCTGCTGTCCATACTGGGGACTGGAGGTGGCATGGGCCCCGTGGATTGCTCTCTTTTACCATCATTCACGGGCTTGTTGTGCGGTCATCCTTCTTAGTCCCTGGTGTTTCTCTTTCCTTGGCTGCTTAGGTTGATGAAGTTGGGCCTCCACCCTGGGTGTTACAAACTATTTACTGAATTTCCCAACATGGTGGCCTTATTCTGCTAGTTTTTAAAAGTATTCCCACAGTTTTTATTGTTTGGCCATGCCTTCAGGTACAACTTTATTTATTTTACTTCCTGCCTTGAGAAAATCCACGCCAGATCTTATGGTCAGGGTCGCAGGACATGTGGGGGCAGGACTCAGCATGCTCTCTCAGGGAACTTCCTCTCGTTAGTAACGATGAATCTGCAGCCTAGGAAGGCTTGAATGTTTAACTTTTTAAAAACTTTATTCTTGGGGCCCAATAACATTTTGCTATTCTCTTATTTCTCAGAAGAGATTTGTTAGGAACTCCCTGAACAAAGAGCTCCAGCAGCCTCACAGTTGCATTTATGAAATGAATAACCTTTTCAGAACTCACGGCTGCCTAGTGAATTGCTCCATAATGGTTCTTTTGAAAGGACAGAACTCCCAGGTATATATAAAATAATGAACTTACTGAGCCGAATGTTTTTAAAAGATAAGAAAATTTCTTTTGTTAGAGGTGTTGTCTGGAATGAACTAAAACTTAAATTTGGTTGCTTAGTTTTTCTTTTGTGACTTTAGAAAAACATGTAAATTTGAGTATCTCCATGAGTTTTCCTTCCTTCCACCCATCAGTGTTTGGGTTAGTATCATGCTGAGAGCGAAGATTCTGTCAATAGAAGAGGAATAAATTGGGTATCGGAATAAAAATTACCTTGGATAGTTACAACTTTGAGAACATTAATAATCATTAAAATAGAATTAAAAATAAAACTTTAATGGTAAAGCAGTCAGTCTATTTAATCTCTGAATAACATAGAAAACCATTCCTATGGAGAATTAGGATTTGTAGCCATCTTTGCTCTGTTAGAGGACAGCTTCACTCCCTCCACCCCCGCCCAGGGCCGCTGTCTGGTCTCAGAAAACAGATCTGAAATGTACTGTGTTCACGAACACACAGGAAAAGAATGCCGAGTGTACTCACTTTTATGTTTATGCCTGTTTTTCATTTTTCCTTTGGACCGTTTGCCTTTTTCCTATTCGTGTGTAAGTATTCATATATTCTAGCTCTGTGCTGGCCACTCCAGTGACGTGGCTTGTCTGAACTGAGACGTTCTGTAAGTGTAACAAAGAAACTGAACTTTGAAGATAGTATGAAAAACGTAAACTATCTAATGACTAATCTTTATATTGATTATTAAAATGATAATATTTTTGATATATTGGTGTAAATAAAATATATCATTAAAATTATTTTATCTATTTCCTTTGATCTTTTTAAAAGTGATTATTAGAAAATTTTAAAACATGCACATGGTTTGCATTATATTTCTATTGGACACCACTGTTCTCTCCTCATACAAGTCTTGGATTGGTAACAAATCTTTGTGTGTGTGTGTGTGTGTGTGTGTGTGTAGTTTGTCGTTCACTCTGTTTTAATGAAGAAAAGAGACGGTTCTGGTTGCAGAGTACAGTCTGTAGGAAATCAAGGAGAAGAGTGAGTGAATTACAGAAAATCTGTGGAAAAACTGCTGCTGGATAGCATGTGATGAGCGATGACATGGAATTGTCAAGGATGACTTCCTGGGTTTCTAGCTGAGTCATGTGCCATTTACTGTGCTAGGGAGACTGAAGGCAAAATAGGTTGAAAGCGGAAAAAAAAGTGGTTAATTTTTCACCTATTAAGTCTGATGTATCAAAGTAGACTTATAAATTGGTTAAATGAATTCAGAGTGCTCATATTCCTAATTTCCTGTAAACCAGAGAACGAAGCTTGTCCCCTTTAGCTATTGAAGTGTAAATGACAACCACACAAAATCTCCATGACATATAAGCATAAGTATGTATTTCTCATGCATCTGTGGAAGGGTTGGGGTTTGGCCGAACCAGGCTGCATTCAGCTTTTCAGTGCAGGGCGGGCTCTCGTCTGTTCCATATGTGCTTATTGTGGGGTTCAGGCCGACGGTACAGCAACTAGCGAGGGACCTCTTCATATGTAGTCGTAAATGCTCATGAAATAACACCATGCTTGTGTAGAAACATCCATGCCTCATCAGCCTCAGTTGGAACTGGCGCAGAGTTGCTTTTGCCCATATTCCATCATTCGAAGCAAGCTGAGCCAAACCCAATGTCAGTGGGATGCATAAATTCTGCCCACTTTGGCAATTGGCATTGAAAAGCCAAGTGGCAAAGGTTGTAGATGCATAAGGCATCAAGGGGAAGTAAATAAAGAATTGTGTGCCTTGTTGGTGGGAATGCAGATTGGTACAGCCACTGTAGAAAACAGTGTGGAGATACCTCAAATATTAAAAATGGATCTGCCTTTTGACCAGAGATCCCACTTCTGGGAATATATCCAAACCCAAAACACTAATTCAAAAGAAAATAAGCACTCCTATGTTCACTGCAGGGTTATTTACAATTGCCAAGGTATGGAGGCAGTCCAAGTGTCCCTCAGTAGATGAGTGGATAAAACAACTATGGGACATTTACACAATGGAATAATACTGTGCCATAAAAAAGGAGAAAACTTTGTTCTTTGTAATAGTATGGATACACCTAAAGAACATTATGCTAAGTGAAATAAGCCAGTCAGAGAAAGACAAATACCATATGATTTCACTCATATGTGGAATCTAATTAACAAACTGAACTAATAAGCAAAATAGAGACAGACTCACAGAGAGCAGATGACAGTTAAGTGTTGTGGGGGCAGTTTAGGGGGTGGAGAGAGTGAACAAAAAGGATAAAGGACTCATGGACAACAGTGTGGTGATTGTGGGGGTGGGATAAAAGGGGACTAAATAGTAATGGGAAAAAAATACAACACAAAAATTAAAAAAAAGAATTGTGGACAATAATTCAATTTACCATAAGGTTTATCATTGTAAGGTAAAAATAAGGGCTCTAAATGCTTTGTTTAAAAAAGATTCTCTAGAGTTAATAAATATTCCTAAAACCTATTGTCGTCAGGCAGTATACTAGAGTAAACCTAGATGTGGATGTGAAGAAGCAGAAGAATGGTACTGACAATGTATCAATAGGTACAGGTTAGGCCGGAAAGCTAGCAGAGTGACTGGAGCTCCTGGGTCTGCCCCTTTCTCACCACTGTAATCAGCCTGCCTGATGGGACAAGCAGAGCGAGGCTTTGGGGACAGACTGGAGAAAAAAGACTGGACAAAAGTTTTTTTTTTCTTTTATCAGAAGGACCTTGTTTGAGTTTCTATTGTATTACTGAAATTGTAAAAGTTCTTTAAGTTTCCTGAGCCCTATATTTCTCATTTGTAGAGATGAGAACATATGATTTACAAGTCTGTTGTGAATATTAAAGTAAAACTATTTGCTATTATTGTCTTTGTTCTTCTCTCTGTATCCTGTAGATATTGTTTTCCACTAATACCTCGTTATGTCTATTTGTTTACATCTTTACCTTTGTTCCTCCCAAGCTATAACACCATTGGGGAGAAAGAGATCAGATTTGTAACTGTAACATCTAGTATAATACTGGGCACATAAAATCTTCTAACAGATTGAATGAATTATTCACTTTTCTGTTGTAGAGATGATAGAACAAAGGTGGGCCATATTTCGTGACTGCCAATCTTCTCTTCAATGACTGTATTGTGAGTTATTTTACCATGTAGTAAAATGCCTTATAAAGTACCTGACACATATTATGAGCTGCATAAATCTTAGCTTTCATTCTTTTCTCTCTGCAGACTTTTAGAAGGAGCATAATACACAGCAGTGAGACACTGCACCACTGGACCTCACTACGCTATAAGCTCTTTAATTAACAAATAATTTAACCAACCTAAAACTTCCCTTTTATAAAGTTAATTCTATCTAGTAAAATTCAGCAAGTGCTTCAGTAACTATAACACACCTGAGAAGTTTTATTGGTCTGGCGAATTCTCCGAAAGGCATCAGAAAGACCACTATACCAGACAGTTACATAGGAGCTCTTCCAAAAGTTTTTTTCTATAGTAAATTTATCCTGGAAACATTTATTTTTACTGTTAATAAAAATTGTCATTCTAAGTAAACTCATTTACTTATTACTGATTATGTGACACAGGCCTGATGCTCATTCAAATGCCATTTGTCTATCTTTAGTGACAAATATAAATTCTTGTGATAAAAATATGTACGAACTTCATCAAAATTAAGGAATTTTGTGCTGCACATTATACCATCAAGAATGTGAAAAGACATCTAACAGAGTGTGAAAAGCATATTTGCAAATCATACATCTTATAAGAAATTTATATTTTTAAAATATAGGAAGTCATACACCTCAATAATTAAAAAGATGAATAATAAAATTAAAATGGGAAGAGAATCTAAATAGATCTTGCTCTAATAAAATATAAAAATGGCTAATAAAAACATGGAAAGGCCTGACTGGTGTAGCTCAGTGGATTGAGCGCGAGCTGGGAACCAGAGGGTCCCGGTTTGATTCCCAGTCAGGGCACATGCCTGGGTTGTGGGCCAGGTCCCCAGTGAGGGCCATGTGAGAGGCAACCATACATTGCTTTCTCCCTCTCTTTCTCCCTCCCTTCTCCTCTCTCTAAAAATAAATAAATAAATAAATAAATAAATCTTAAAAAAAAAGATTTTATTAAAAAAAAAACATGGAAAGATGCTCAACACAATTAGTTATTGAGAAAATGCAAATAAAGCCAAGAGAATCAACCGTTTCCTTTGACTAGGACGGCTGTGAGCCAAGAGACGAAAACCGTGCGGAGAAACCGGAAGTCTCCCGCATTGCTGGCGGGTGTGTGAAACGACTTAGGAACTTTAAAAAACCTGCATGGCATTTCTTGAAAATGTTAAACATAAAATTACCATACGATTCTTAGGGAATAATTCCACTCTTAGGTATATACCCAAAGGAAATGAAAACGGATACACACAAAATTTGTAAATATATGCAGCAGTATTATTTGTAATAACCAAAATTGCAAACAACCCACACGTTCATTGGATTAACAAAATATGGTATAAGCATACAATGGATTATTCAGCAATTGAAAGAAATAAAGTGCTAATACATGCTATGAAATAGATGAGTCTTGAAGACATTATGCTATGTGAAATAAGCCAGTCACACACAAAAATATGTATGAATCCATTTGTATGAAATGTCCAGAAAAGGTAAATCTATAGAAACAATTAATTAGAAGTTGCATAGGGAAGGAAGGAGAAGAATAATGACTGTTAATGGGGTTTGGGTTTTTTTTCTGTGTGGCTAAAAATGTAGTAGTGGTTACAAACTCTGTAAATAGACTGAAAAACATTGAATTATTCACTTTAAATGTGTCAATTGTATAATATATGAATTACATCTCAGCAAAGTTGAGAAACTAAGTACAGTGTAAATGTTTCAGGGTCGTGTTAAGAAAACCTTATCAAGTAAATACTATGGAAAAGGTCAGACTAGTCTTAAATTTTTATTCCATTAGTAACACAGCAATGTCACTTCCATAGTGCATTGTTGAGTATTCATCCTACATCCAGTTCTGCTCTGAGTTTGGGGTAGACAGTGATTAATAAGGGAAAGAAGACATATGTGTTTCTCAAATTTACATTCTTGTGGTAGCAGGAGTAGTAACATACAGTAAAAAGCTCAGAAATACTAATTTCATATAGTCATGAAACATATAAAGAAAAGAAAATAAGAAAATTGATAGAGTAAAACTGGCAGTGGAGAAAGGAAGAATGCAGTTGGCCCCTCTGACATTTGAGCTGAGACTCAGGAGCTGAGAAGGAGGAGCTGAGAAGTCGTGGAGGGACTGGGGGATAACGCTCCCGACAGAGAGAAGGGTGTGGTAAAGGCCCCGGGGGAGGAAGACCCTGGCCGTGTGTCAGGAGCGCTAGTGAGAGGCAGAGAGACGGGACAGGAGTTGGGGTCACATAGGACATCACAGGAAGTTTGGATTTTATTTTCAAGGCATTGGAAAACATTGAAGGATTTGAAGAGAGGAAAGGTGTGAGAAAACTGTTTTGTTGGCCAGTCTGTACCTAGGGAGACTTATTTACTTCTGGATCTAACCAATGATATTCTGGATTTTGATGCTGAGTCTGGCACCATAATGGGATGAAACTTTTGAGGAAGGCAGGGAGCATATTTGTAAGTAATTATGACCAGAGGGCAAAGTGTAACGACTGAAAAACATGGTGACGCTATTTTGCAGCTCTTTCTACCAAGAGGAACTGTTTCCCCAAGGTGATAGGAGTGACATTGTGTGAGTTCTGGACCCTATACCTTTAGTGGCCTTTATGCAGTTGGGACACTTGTCCTAATGGTGCCATGCCATTAAGAATCCTCGGATGAAAGGCAGAATGAAGGCTGGGGTCCCTTACCCCAGCCTTCTCAGTTGAGTCTCATCCTTGTCATCCTGCCAGCTCAATGCAGCCACATGAGCCCAAACAACTAAAGCAGAAAAAGCACCCAATCAACCCTCAGAATCACAAAAAAATAATGAATTGCTGTTGATTTAAGTCTGTATATTGAGAGTGAATTTTTTGTAACAGCAATAGGTAATTGATGCATTAACTCTGTAATGGCTTTGACCTCTCCTTTTCCCCCCTCTATCTTAACAGTAATTTATCTTACCTCCAGCCTCTTAAATGTTCCTTCTGCTTCTGAACCCTGTGTTTAATAAGTTCATAAATTCAACTGTGAGTTTTCCATTTATTCTGCTTAAAATGATTTCGCCCATCTCCTTCTTACCACTGATGGTCGCAGCTCAGTGGTCACCTCCTCAAAGAGGACTTTCTCAACAGTCCTTATCGCTTTCATTCTCAGTATCCTGTTCGTTTTAGTTCATAACAACTAACATTCTCTAGAATAATCTATTATTTTACTTGTATTTTTTCCACCTCTTTCTGTGGAAATGTAAGAGTTATGAGAACAGAAACTTTATGAGGTACACCACTGTATTACTATCACCCATATCATTAACCAACTTTTACTTATTAAATAAATGAATGGTGGATACATGAATGGATATTTAGAGAATACTTTTACTAATTTTTATGTGAAATAGGTTGAATAAAGTAGATACTCAATGATCCCCTATATGTTAACTATTATGCTCGGCATTTTAAAGGTAATGGACCTGAAGTTCAGTGAGATTAAAGTATTATCTATTATAGAAAGTGGCAGAATAAAATGTGAATCCAGATCTTTAATACATCAAAGAGCTCTTTTCAGGTGCTTTTATATTTAAAGTAGGGTGTTAAAGAATGGGCGATTGTGGCCATTCTTGGATGTCAGTACTTGTTGTACTGAATGATTATAAAGAATGCATTTTTTCAAAAAGGTTCCTTCCTGTCTCAAAATTTTCAATCTATATCATTGAATATCAGGTCGGTACATATGAACTGATTTGCATCAATGTATGAAAGATCCCACAGGCTTCAGGACACAGCCAGACTGTAATGACATTGAAAGGTATCCTAAAATTCATATGTAAGTATGAAGGACCAAGAACAGTCAAAATGGTTTTGTAGAAAATACAAAGTGTAGGACTTAACACCACCAGATTTCAAAACTTCCCGTTAACCTAAAGTATCAAGACAGTGTGATACAGAAATAAACCCATACATGTATAGTCAATTGATTTTTAATGAAGCTGTTTAAATAATTCAATGAAGAAATATTCTTTGCAGAAAATGGTGCTGGGGCAATGGTTAGCCTCATGTGAAAAGATGAACATTTTCCCTTATGTTACACCATACACAGAACAACACAAAGAGGATCATAAATCTACATGTTAATGTGTAAAACGTCTAGAAGGAAACATAAAAGTTCAACTAATATGTATCTTTTGAGAAATATCTAATTAACTTTAGTATAGTATCTTGTTTAATTTATTAAATTACTTATATTTTCAATTTACTCTGTTAATTCCTTCTCTTATGTATAATGTACCATTATTTTTGCATCTTACAGGTTTGTCTGAAGCCCTACAGGCTGTGGCAATGAACACAGATGCTGAGTGGACATATCCTTTGGAGGGCCACCTTCCAATCTACTATTCTAGCCAACATAAATGAAAACATATTTCTCCACAAAGAATCATTTTCTGGATTACTCATAGTACCCCCAAATGGAAAAAACCTGTATATCCATTTCCAGATGAATGGATAAAAAAAACGTGGCACATTCATGTAATATACTCACATTAAGAAGAAATGAACTGTTGATATACACAAAGCCATGGGTGAGAATCTCAAAACATTATGTTAAATAACATATCATGTGATTACATTTATATGAAATCTCTACCAAACCTACAGAGACAGAAACATATCAACAGTTTCCTTGGGGCTAGTGGTAAAAGTGGAGATGGACTGCAAAATGGCACAGAAGTAGTTTTGGGGGCGATGGAAATGTAAAATTGGAATGCGCTGATGGCTGCACAACTCATAAATTACTAATACTCACCGAACTCTATATTTACAATGGGTAAATTTTTTATGACTTACAACTTGTAAAGCTGTTAGAATAAACCGAGAGGGGCTGTGAGCTGCCACATCAGTACCCAATCTCTTTCATAGCCACGGCTCCTAGGACGTGAGATAATGTAAAACAAGACAGAGAGTTGGCTGAGTCTTGGGAGAGTTTGTTGTACACACAATGTATCTTACTTCACGAGAGGCGGTAGCATTCAGTTTCATAATCTAGATTACTATTTCCGCCACCACTATTTAACCCTCTCAGCATTTGTTTTCTATTTTGTTCCCCATATTTCAAGATCACTATACAAATAATATATACTAACATTATTATTCTTTGGATAGGACATATTATAGCTAAATAAAGTCCTTTTTAACCTCAAACCTGGCCTCATTTTATTCCCTTTCTTTCTTGAGATAATGCTTCTAGTGTTGTAACCTATCCTTTGTATTTTTACATTCACAAGTAGTATGCTATAAACATTTTCTTTTGTGTGTGTTTTTAATAAATGGAATTGTCAGTATTCTTTTTTGCAGCTTGCTATTTTTCGTCACAAAATCTTAAGGTTTGGAGCTCCAGTCTTGATAGTACATAATTCTTTCAAAGTACAACATACAGTTCACCTCTTTTAACTCCCATTGTCTGCTGTGCCATCATGTGAAAATATCGTGTTTTGTTTATTCATCCCATTATTGGTTAACATTCAGTGATTCGATTCTATTATTTTGCTGCTACAAACGAAGCTGCAATGGGCAACCTCTTGACCTGGTCCAAGTGTTTCTCAAGGAAACATATCAAGAAGTGAAACTGCTGGATGGTACAGAACGTCTACATTCAGTCTTTCTAGATCCGGTCAAATTAGCTAAGCTGGTTACGCCCAAAGCCAACAGGCCACTACAATTATTCCCAGTCTGTGGTTCACTCTTCCCCATGCAGTGAATCAGAAATCTTAGATCCCTGTAGTTCTATTACCCAGCGTATCCACCTATTGGAAGAGGAACTTGAGTGTGCCGGAGGCACACCTGCATCTTATATATTTTATCTTGGAACTTCTACTCTGATTTCAGCTGGAGAGAACTATTTTCAAGGCCACACCCAGCTTCAAGAAAGGCTAGCAATTGTTTGGCAACCACTTTCCAGCTAAAACCATGTGTTCTGGGAAAGAGCAAAGGAGTTTGATCAACAACTTCATTTGAACTTTTAATCCTATCAACATCCTCATCAACGGTGCTGGTGGAATATAATTTTTGCCAATCTTATAGGTAAAATATGGCATCTCATTGGTGTTTTCCTTTGTATTTCACAGATTTTGACTGAGTTGAGGAAGACATTTTTTTTTTTCTGAAAAACTAAAAGAGAAACAGAACAGGTAAAAATAATGTTAAGGACTAAATGTCCAAGTTGCCCCCAAACTCATACGTTAAATAGCTAACCTTCAATGCGATAGATAGTACTTGGAAGTGAGGACTTCGGGGAGGTAATTAGGTATTGATGGTAGACCACTTGTAAGTGGGATTAGTGCCCCTATAAAAACAGGCCAGAGATTCTGTTCCTTCTGCCATGTGATAAGCAGATGATATCCACATGAAATGATCTTGATCATTTAGTGAAACTATGACAGAATGTCTGCGTTCTGTAGACTCAGGAAATTGGTGACATTTTATTTGTTTCCATCATGGTAGAAAGAAAGCTTTTCAGTCAGGTGTGTGAAACCAGGAAGTAAAAAAGCTGACATCACATACTTGAGTTTGCTGCCACTGCTATCTTTTGAAGCACAAAGTATCCCTGGTCCCAAAGATGGAGGGTAAGTTTAATACTAAAATTTTACTTGAGAGTCAGTTTACACTGTCCACTGTTTAACTTGGAAAAGAAAGTCATCTTAACAAACAGAAGGACTTCATAATAAATAATAATCAAGTAGCTATTAGGTCACTAAGAAGAGAGTTTTTAATTGCCCAAAACTAATACCACCGTTAATTGTAGCAACAAATGCCCATGGAACTCTCCAAAAACAAAACAGGAGCTATAGTACTTCTGGGCACTTGGGGCCGACCAAATTTTTCTCTGATATTATACTCACTCACAGAGAGTGGCTGCTTAAATACTGTGTCATTTGTCAATATCTAAAAAATAGCTGTTTATTATTGAGCATCCTAACTTCAGAGCATCATATGCAATTCTATATCATTTCTCCTTTTCCTTTTTCAATATACCATGTAGCAGGAAAATAATATTTCTTCAAATTTTATGACTGTTGGGAATCATTACAACA
Source organism: Micronycteris hirsuta (assembly GCA_004026765.1). Taxonomy (NCBI): domain Eukaryota; kingdom Metazoa; phylum Chordata; class Mammalia; order Chiroptera; family Phyllostomidae; genus Micronycteris; species Micronycteris hirsuta. Next base: position 11,040 of record PVJI01013995.1, on the reverse strand, counting down.
TGGAATTATGGTTGTTCTTTTTTTCTGTTGCAGCACATGACACATAAAATATTAACTCATTATGATGATTCCCTGAGAAACTAATTAAAATAGGTTGACCCACATCCTGGACTGTTAGTTGCAATAGTATCAATTAGAGGTGAATGCATATATTGCATATGCCAAAATAGAAAAATGAATTTTTGGAATATAGAGAATGACCATGTAATTTTGAGGTCCTGAAGGGACTTGCCTATGCAAGCATTGCGGGATTGAATCCCACTGAACATTGAATCTTGGGTTTGCTGTTTCTGTTTCTACAGTTAAAAAAACATTTAAATTCTATCGATAATTTTATTTCACTTTAATTTCTTGTCTTGTGATTGCTTCTCAAGGGTAGGCTTTTGGTCTATTTTTCTTTTCACTTTTTTTTGTACTTTCATGTGATTTTTGTTTCAGAAATAGTTTTGTTCTCTTTTAAAAAATTAATAGACTGTATTTTTTTAGAGCAGTGTTGGGTTTATAGAAAAATTGAGTATAAATTACAGAGAGTTCCCAATAAAGCACGTCTATCCTGTTAAATTGTCTTTCAAAGTGGCTGTAGTATTTTGCACCCCCTCCATCAATGAGATTTCCTGTAGCTCACTGTTCTCACCAGTATTTGGTATTGCCAGTGTTCTGAATTTTGACCGTTTTAATAAGTGTGTGTTGGTATGTCAATGTTGTTTTAACTCACAATTCCTTAATAAAATATGATGTTGAGCATATTTTCATATGCATATTTGCCCTCTCTGGTCAGATGTCTGTTCAGATTTTTAGCCCATTTTAAATTGAGTTTTGTGTGTGTGTTGCTGTTATTATTAACTTTAAAGAGTTCTTTGTAGATTTTGGATAGAACTCTTCTATCAGACATTTGTTTTGCAAAGTTCTTTGGCTTCTCCATTTCCTATACTATTTTTAACCCCCGCCCTGTCTATTTTCATGCCTACCAATTAGGCTTCTTATCCCCTGTAACTTTTCCCTCATTCTCCCTCCTCCACCTCCACACTGATAACCCTCCATGTGATCTCCATTTCTGTGATTCTGTTCCTGTTCCAGTTGTTTGCTTAGTTTTTGTTTTTCTAGGTTCCATTGTTGATAGTTGTGAGTTTGTTATCATTATACTGTTCATATTTTTTATCGCCTTCTTTTTCCTAGATAAGTTGCTTTAATATTTCATATAATAAGGGCTTGATGATGATGAACTCCTTTAACGTGACCTTACCTGGGAAGCACTTTTTCTGCCCTTCCATTCTAAATGATAGTTTTGCTGGATAGAGTAATGTTGGATGTAGGTCCTTAATTTCATGACTGTGAATACTTCTTTCCAGCCCCGTCTTGCCTGCAAGGTTCCTTTGAGAAATCTGCTGATAGTCTTATGGGAACTCCTTTGTGGGGAACTGTCTCCTTTTCTATTGCTGCTTTTAAGAAATCCAAATCTTTACTCTTGAGTAATATAATTATGATGTGCCTTGGTGTGTATGTGTACTTCCTTGAATCCAACTTCTTTGGGACTCCCTGAGCTTCCTGGACTTCCTGGAAGTCTATTTCTTTTGCCAGCTTGGGGAAGTTCTCCTTCATTATTTGTTCAAATAAGTTTTGATTTCTTGGTGTTCCTCTTCTCCTTCTGGCACCCCTAGGATTCGGATTTTGGAATGTTTAAAGTTGTCCCGGAGGTTCCTAAGCATCTCTTCAATTTTTTTTATTTCTTGTTTCCTCTTTCTGTTCTGGTTGAATGTTTGTTTCTTCCTTCTGGTCCAAACCATTGATTTGAGTCCCAGTTTCCTTCCTGTCACTGTTGGTTCTCTGTACATTTTCCTTTATTTCACTTTGCATAGCCTTCACTTTTTCCTCAATTTTGCAACCATACTCAACTATTTCCGTGAGCATCCTGATTAACAGTGTTCTGAACCATGCATCTGATAGGTTGGCTATCTTCTCATTACCAGTTGTATTTTTTCTGGAGATTCAATCTGTTCTTTCCTTTTGTCTGTATTTTTTGTCTTGGTGAGCCTGTTACATAGTAAGGGGTGGAGCCATATGTATCCCCCAGGGTGGGGCAACCCACATGGCTGCATTGTGCGCTGTATGTGGGGTAGGGGTCTGAAAGGGAACAATGTCACTTGCTTGGCTTTCTGCCAGCTTTCAGTCACTTCCCCCACTACCCACAAGCAAGTTGGGCTCTTCAGATCCTGATTCCCAGGTTGGTGGGCTTGTGTATGTTCTAGGACCCTGTGGGTCTCCCCAATGAATTGTCCTGCGAACCTGAGAGTTTCTCTTGCCACCGCAACCCCCAAGGTTTTTTCAGTCAGAGGCTTTGGGGCTTTGTTTCCCCATGCTGGAATCCTGGGTTGTGTGGTCTGTCTCGCTCCCCAGTTGTTCCTCCCAGTTTATCTACATGCAAATGAGGGACTTCCCACTCCACTAGTGCTGCCTCGCCTGCCCGGTCCTCTAGTCACTGCCTTGTTATGAGTCCTCTCCTCCTCAGCTGCCTGTCTCCTCCCCTCTTACCAGTCTGGATGAATGTTTCTTCTTTAACTCCTTGGTTGTAGGACTTCCATACAGTTTGATTTCCTGGCAGTTCTGGTGGTTTTTTGCTTTTAAATTTGTTGTTGTCCTTCTTTTGGTTGTGCGAGGAGGCACAGTGTATCTACCTATGCTTCCATTTTGGCCAGAAGATGTCTTCTCATTCTTTTAGCAAGGTCTTTCACAGAGCAGAACTGTTTAATGCTAATGAAGTCCTACTTCTCAGTTGCTTTTTTCACAGATCTTATTTTTGGTGTTTTCTTGAAAAAGTCATCACTAAACCCTTGGTCACCTACATTTTCTCATTTGTCTTCTTCCAGGAGTTTTATAGTTTTGCATTTTACATTTATGTGTATGATCCATTGTGAGTTAATTTTTATGAAAGCCATAATGTCTGTAGATGTCCAATAGTTCCAGTACCGTTTGTTGAAAAGACTACCCTTTCTCCATTGAATTGCGTTTATTCCTTTGTCAAAGTTCAGTTGACTCTGTTTGTGTGAGTCTATTTCTGGCCTCTGTTTTGTTGCTCTATTTGTCTATTCTTTGCCTATAACACACTGTCTTGATTAGTCTCGCTCCCATAGTAAATCTTGAAATTGGGTGGTGTCAGTCCTCTGACTTTGTTCTTTTTAATCGGTATTGTGTTGACCACTCTAAGTATTTTGATTTCCATATAAACTATAGAATTTGTTGCTTTCCACAAGATAATTTTATAGAATTTTGATTAGGTACTTGTTTTATTTTGTAGTCATTGTGATTTAAGTTTCTTCTTTTTTTTACTCTTGCAGTCCTAAGTCCCCAACTTTATTCTCTTACTTTTGTTTCTCCATTGAAACAGGACACACACTCCCTTTTCTAAGATATTTAGAACTAGTTTGAAGAGGCTGAGCCTTTCATCGTTCTACAGATGAGTTTTGTAAGCTCCTTTTTACCTTGTTCAAGCAGACTATGAACTCTTCATGTTCACCCTTCATTTTCTATCAATGATTCCTTTATTCAAACAGCTAAAGAATTTGTATACTTGACAGGAGTCAAAAGTAGCTGCCTATCAATGTAAGAAAAAAATACTGACAAATTTCCTCTATAATGTTATCTCATCAAGCCATTTCTGTTGAAAACTCCCACACAAAAAGATTTCTCTTTGCCTGTATTGTGCCTGTGTTACTCTATTGAACTTGATCATAAGCCTCCTAAACATAGCTAAATGTAAACGTTTGGGGTTCTTCCAGGCATAGTTGACACCGCAGAACACCTTTTTCAGAGTTTCCTGCTTGCCTGGTTATCAGATGCAGGTAGAGTGGTTGTCAGTAAAATATTCACTAGGAAAATATTTTAAATTGAAAATATAGGGCTTATGTTGAGCCTGACTTCAGGGGCACATTCACAACAAAACATGAAGCAGCATTCACAAATCTTGTTGTATTTGTGTGTGTGTGTGTGATGGCAAAATCTACTATGTCTTAAAAATATAACTCTTGTTGAGTCGGTACCTGTGCACCCTCTGTGTACGTGTGTGCATACATGCTCAGGGATGTGGTCTTACGTGGGCAGTCTTTGCTCAGCTCTCAACTCCCAATGGCAGAGACCTTATCATTCCTGTTCACTACACATGAATGAATTAATCAATGAGTGAGTGAATGAATAAATAAACACCCCATGTATGAATGAACAATTGCATCAATGAAGAGTTCTATATACCTTTCTAATTTAAATACACTTTTCTATTTTAAATAAATCAGGTGCTTGGTAAAATTTTGAGTTTATCTATTATTCTGTGAGTCTCTTGAAGGTGAAGAATTGTGTTATTACAATCTCTATACTTCCAACTCCTAGCGCTGTGCCTGGAACTTAGTACCCAGTATACCTTTTTCAAATTAAACAAAGTGAAGAGCGACTTCAAAGGGAAATTCATTCACCTCTTGCTAACTAGCAGCTAAAAACTGAAAGCCTAAACGAGAACAGAAACAAAGGCTTGTTCCTGAAGAGTCTCATGCATGTCTCTGTGTGTATGTGCCTGTCTTGCTTCACCTACCCTCACTGTAGATGAAATTTTGGGAAAGCCTTCCGTTACGTTTTATATTCTATGATACCGAAGTAAGAGAAGCAAAGCCAGAAAGGTATTTGAGGTAGGAAAGAACAAGCGGAGGGGTAAAGCATTTAAGATAGAAAAGAGAATAGAATGAAAAGAAGATGCCTTTACTAAATTAAGATTTGAGTATTGAAATTGTGGCACAGTAGAGTCATTTTAGGGTGTTTTCTTTACAGCTGATGGGAGCCTGGAAAGGGGACCAAAGAAGAATCAGGAATCATTACTCAGTTACCTAAAACACACCTGAATCAGGTTACACGTGCTTACCATGGTCAGTGGCCATGGAAAGAGCAGTGATAGCTGCTAACACCACCTGGTTGAAAAGATTTAAGACCTCTTCCAATGAGATTATTTAAATCAGAGACCTCTGCAAATATTTCTGGTGTGCCACTGGATTTCATAGTAGAGCTTTGAAAACTCTTTTTAACCTTAGTAAAATCATTATTAGTTAAACAAACCCTCTTCCACCCAAGAGCCATAGCAATAACAGTAATCCTAAATTTCCACTAAATGGAATCTTAACATAACAAAGGAAATTCTTTGCTGTGTTAAACCGCCAACCAAGGCCAAAGCAACCAAAAATATGTTCTGTGAAAATTTGGAAAAAAACACATCTTAAAGAATAAAGCACAATATGTCGGTATCCTGTTATCTAATATGAGTACCATTTCAGTTTTTACAGTGAATGAGACCCTTTAAAGAGTCATTGTGTTAAGGGCACTTTCTAAATTCATTTACCAAAACTAATTAGAAATAAGGTTTTCCTGCGGATGTGAGTCATGAGCCACCGTGTGAGTGGTGTAACGAGTTAGTACTTTCCTTGGGATTATCTCTATCACGTCTGTTAACATCTCTAATTCTTTCTTTCTATTATTGTCCAAATTATAATTTTGCTCTTCTCATTCATTTACCTATTATACTAGTAATAGTATCATTATATTCAGATACCAATTTTTCTGGCCAGAGGGATTATTTTAACTTTAAAATCTAGCTCAACTTTTGGAGAGAATGTCAGTATATTTTCCCATTGTTTTAAAATTTCTGTCATTATCTGTCATTGAATCCACTCACCAAAATTGTTCAATATGAACAGAACAAATACATAATGTTACTTGTTTTCCAAATTAATAAGCCAATTGAACAAAATAAAAATGACTATACTATAAAATCAAATTGCAAGTTAATGTACAAATTAATGTTTTTCTTCTTATAGAAGAACTTTATCTTAAATAAAATCAGATAGTTAAATAGCTGTAAATCATACTTCTGTTTCTAATTTTGAATAGATACTGTGAAATCAGTATAATATGTATTTAATTGTTTCTACTATTTTAGCTTTGCCTATCTATTATTTTCTGTTTTCTATAGTCTCTTCATTCAGCATAGACTTTGGAATTTTAATATAAATGAAATCATATCCATGAGATTTTGAGACTTGACTGTAAGGGCAGATAGAAGGTTTCCATATTCAATCCACTTAAACCATTTAATGCTATCCCTGATGATGCTCACTTCCATTTCTTCAATCCTCCCTTATGTATTCCCTCTTTACAGTATGTTTGCCACTTAAAATTGGTCATTTGACTAGAATTTCAACCAATACATATCTTTTGAGAAATCTCCAATTTAGTATAGCATCTTATTTAATGTATTGACTTACTTATATTTTCAATTTACTCTGTTCATACCTTTTCTTATGTATAACGTATCATTATTTTTGCATCTTACAGGTTTGTCTGAATCCTCTGTAGACTGTGGCAATATCCCTAACCAGCTAGCCAGCATTTCACAGATTTTTCCAGCTAGAAACTTACCCATGAAAAACTACAATGCTTGAGATAAATCTTTGCAACAGTGAATATTTCATTTTAAATTCCAAGCAGCTCAACTTTCCACAGAAACAGTGATGAAACTCTTCAGCTGCAGAAACCCAAGGCAAATCTCCTGACTTTTGGGAAATATAATCACTGTCATTCCTTTTGATAAGAAGTCCTTGAAAGCAGAAAACAACTATTACTCCTTATATGCAAAACTTATTGAAACAAAAAATGAGTTTTGTTTACTCAAAGATATTTCTCTGTATTTGGGTGATCTTATTTGGTTTATATGTGGTCCCCAAAGGTGTAGTCTGATTTTGTGAATTCAACATAAGGACAGCATGCTAAATGATCCAGGCAGAGTCAGAAGCGGTCTCTGCATGGAAATATGAACATTTTCAGAACCTAAAAATGTGAAATTTCAATGGAATTCTCAACATACCTTTAGAACAGATCCAAGTGTCATGATTGATGGGTTAAATAATAGTTGCTTAACTCTGTTATGCAAAGTGGGTTCTCAGCATATCCCAGCATATCCTCCCAGCATATCCTGAAAGATAGAAATTTAGGAGCTTGAGGCTCATACTAGACCTACTGAATCAGAATTAACTTTTTCAAGTTGTTTGTATGCACACAAACTTTCAGAAGCACTGGCTTAATCCATTTCCTGATTCAAAAGATGAGAAAATCAGGCAAAAAAAATTGTGGATTTTGTGTAGGGTTAAAAATAGGCATTTAAAAAAATAACGAAAGCCACTACTTGCTAGTAAAATCAAACCAGTTTATTTCAACTCATATACAGAAGAAAATGAGAAAGTCTGATTTTACATAGGAAGCATTCTCAGAAGCAAGTGCAATTTAAGACATGTCTTGGTCTGCCCAAAGCCAGGACATCCAGATGAAAAAGGATTTTGACAAGTCATGCAGAGGTGCTCAATACTAGACATTTGGCTCACTTAAAGAACATTCTGGGGGTTTGGTTGTAAAATACTACTAATGCAGCCTACACTAGGTCCATAGCTTCCTTACAGAACTTTGCAGATGACATAGTGTTCACATACCAGTTATCGTATGTGGCAGGTATGTTTTCCTGTGTCACATGTGTCCTCACAGACATTTGGCCTGTGAGCAGACAGCGTTGCTGTGTGATCCGGCTGCTAAGCTATTGAGCAGCGGATCCAGTGGTGGTGCTTGCTGATAAAAAGCTTCACCTGAAGTCTACTCAGCATTTTTCACCAAAGCTTTATTTCCAGAAGAAGTTGAAAGTGGCATATAGAGAACAGAGCCATTGATTTTACTTTTAAATTTTTTTCACTGGAGGAAAGAATGAGTTCTGATCCCAGTTACATAATTAGAAGCACCTAGTGCAGCTGTTCCTGAGCAGAGAAAGGGCAGTCACTTCTGAAATGGATTAAGTCAACCGTTATTTTTTCACTAAATTACTGGAGTCGTCTGTTTATTCTTGTAATTCCAGCAGGAACATTTTAGGATTAAAGGTGACTTCCTGATAAAGTAGAGAACTATCTTCATTTTACTGATTTCATTTGTTTATTGTCCTGATAAAATCCTGGATATTTCCCTTGTCTTAGATGCAGTTATTGGAACTTTCATGAAATCAGGCAACTCCTGATTCAAACTACATATGAACTGATATGTTTTTGCCAAAGACAATGATCACTACAAATTAGCTTATTTTTACTGAAACCACATTCCTTCAGCTTGAACTCAGCTTTAATTTTGAAAAAAGAAGAACTTAGAAATGGTGAAATCTGCCATCCAACTCATTTCACATGCAAGGAAAATTATGAAAGAATTATATAAATATTATGATAATGATACTTTAATAGTAAATATAAATTATAAGATTTTTAAATAGTATTTTCCTAACAAAAAGAAACTTGAAAAAACTACTTTCTTTTCTAGCCACTTTAAGAGTATGATGATGTCACATATATACATTTTTTTCAGAATCTGGATGGTTTGAGAATCTTCTTCCCATGGTTTCCCTAAAATGCCTAGATTTCTTTTTCTTTTTTTTTTTTTAATTATTTTATTGTTTTTCAATTACAGTTGTCTGCATTTACCCTCCCCCCACCCCACCACAGGCAAACCCACCTCCCTCCCTTGCTTCCCCCCTCCCCCTTGGTTTTGTCCATGTGTCCTTTATAGCAGTTCCTGAATACCCTTGTCCCCCTCTCCCCTTCCCCCTCCCCTCTGGTTACTGCCAGAGTGTTCTAAACTTCAATGTCTCTGGTTCTATTTTGTTTCTCTGGTTGTATTTTGCTTGCTTACCTCAGAAGCGTCTTGGCTGTGACTGATCTGAATTCCATGGTAGCTGATCTGGCCTCAGTGCCTTCGCTCCTGAGTCCTCATACAAGACCTTTTAACATTTCATATAGTAGAGGCTGCATAATGATGTACTCCTTGAACTTGACTTTATCTGAGAAGCACTTTATCTGCCCTTCCATTCTAAATGAAAGTTTTGCTGGATAGATTATTCTTGGTTGTAGGTCCTTGCTTTTCATGATTTGAAATACCTCTCTCCAGCCCCTTCTTGCTTGGAAGGTCTCCTTAGAGAAATCTGCTAACAGTCTTATGGGGATTCCTTTGTAGGTAACTGTCTCCTTTTCTCTTGCTGCTTGCAAGATTTTCTCCTTATTCTTAATCTTTGGTAATGCAATTATGATGTGCCTTGGTGTGTTCCTCTTTGGGTCCCACTTCTTTGGGGTTCTCTGAGCTTCTTGGATTTCCAGGAAGCCTATTTCCTTTGCCAGATCTGGGAAGTTCTCCTTCATTATCTGTTCAAAAATACATTCAATTTCTTGGTCTTCCTCTTGTCCTTCTGGAAGCCCTATGATCCGGATGTTGGGTCGTTTACAAATGTCTCTGAGGTTCCTGAGTCCCTCCTCATTTTTTTGAATTCTTGTTTCTTCCTTCTGGTCCACCCCATTGGTTTGAGACCCAACTTCCTTTTTTTCCCTATTGGTTCCCTGTAAATCTTCCTCCATTATCCTTATCGTATTCTTCATTTGTTCAATTATTTGCATCCACCTTTCTTCCAGTTTTGTTAGCATTTTGATTACTAGCATTTTAAACTGAGCATCTGATAGGTTGACTATGTCGTCATCCGTTCGTTGTAATTTGTTCTGATCTTTCATTTTGGCCATTTTCATTCTTTTTATCTTGGTGCACTTGTTGGCTCGCCAGTGCCTGCAACCTGGGTCGTTTTTTGGGTGACGTTGCCTCTGGGGGCGGGGCCTGGGAGGAAGCAATGGCGACTTCCGATCACCGCGGGCTCCTGTCACTCCTCTGCTCCCCAGTTCCCCACCGCATTTTCCGCCAGACTCGGTTCTGCTGGCTCAGCCCTGGCCTCTCTCCAGCAGCGTCGCCGGCTTGCGGGATTCCCCCGTTGTTCAGGGTTGTGCCCTGTTCAGGCACTGGCGGCGTGAGTCCCTCCGTGAAAAATGCCTCTCACTCTGCTCCTCCGCTTGGTTCTGCCCTGCTTACTGGCCTGGATGTTCGTCTTCTCCTACCTCCTGGGTGTTGGACTTCCCTTCAGTTCCTTTCTGTCCGTTCTGGTTGTTTAATATTTTGCTACTGTGTTCGTTGTTTAGACACTCTGGATGTGCAGGCGGTGAGTGTGTCCACCTACTCCGCCATCTTGGCGGAAGTCCCTATATTTCTTTTTCTGTTCTCTTAGAGTTAATGATTAAAAAGAAAGTAGTTTGTAGCTTTCTGTCACTCAAAATCTATTGTCAGGCATGATACTAGGTTCTCTCAGAAAGGAAGAAGTCTTTACCCTGTAAAAGTATACATTCTGCTTCATTTCTCATTAGACTGCACTCAGGTCTCACCTCTGGAGCTTGGTTTCAATGAAAGAGCATAAGAATGAGAGGAAAGGACTGGGCTTGCAGTGCATGTTCAGCCTGGCACTTAAGACCTGGGAACCAGGAAATGTGTTTCTGGAAGATTCTTGTGTTACCATATGGGCATGCCCTCTAAAGGTAAGGAAAATCCCACCATCTACTAACAGTCCTCTTATATTATGAGCTAGTTAATTTTTTAGTTTATTTTCTTCTTCATGTTTAGACACTAGAACATTGCCCTAAGAAAAGATATATATCCCTAATATTGATTTTCAACATTACTCACTAACAATTGAAAAATTTCCTTCTTGTTCTCATATTTCAGGATCTTAGGAACTAGCTGTGGCTCTCCCTTATCTTTACCTTTTACAATTTTTAACATACAAAATAGCCTCACTCAGTCTTTACTTTTCCAACTATGGATCTAAATTTTTTCATTTGTCTTTACAGACATGCCCTCCATAGCTTGCGTTGTTTTACTGTCTTCTCTGGACTTTCCCAGGTCGATTATATTTTATTCATCACTGTGGCGGATTCCGGCCCGCAGAATCCGCCGTGGGTGGACTGGAACCTGAAGCGTCAATGAATTTCACACAAAGACGCGTTATGAGATGAAAACCGGGGCCACGGGTCTCCTCCACCATCCCCCATCTTGGGGAGAAAGACCTGGGGAGAAAGACCCCGTGGGTTGTCCAGCCGGGGGTTTTATTAGAGGGATTAAGAC
>PVJI01013994.1:0-45673 GCA_004026765.1 Micronycteris hirsuta | reverse complement strand
TTTTTTTTTTTTCAATGTCATGTATCTAGCCCCTGAAGCCCAGTATGTTTTTTAATGAATGCATATCAGTTTTGTTTTTTTTACTGATTCTAGGAAAAGTTAAAGCTCTTTGAGGCATAAGATAAAGAGACAATGATGAGAAGGAAACGTCCCTATTTGGGAAAGCACTGCTGAGAGACATATATAGTAAGAGGTAGCAGTTTCACAGTTAGAGGAAAGTCACTTAAGCAATTAAGTTCTTAATCTTATTCTCTCATGATCCCAAAATAAATTTTTAAAAAATTTTCAGGTGCTTGAAAAGGTGAGTAGAGAAACATTTTCTATTCATTAAGTAAATTTCAAAGTGGTACAAATACAGAAAATCCACCAGTGCATAACACTATAATTATAGTGACTTTGTAACTTTTAAAGTTCTGAAGTTATTGTTTAATATGGTGGAAATAAACAAGTCTGGAAAATGAAATAGCCTTTTAGGTATATAAATTTTAGCACTGCAGCTCAGAAGACAAATAAAAAGGATTTAAGTACAGCTCTAGACCATAAAATTCTCTGGTTGGCCAAACTATGCAGTCAGCCAGGTGCTCCCTGCCTACCAGCAGATCTACAGAACAGAGATGAGTGACCTAGGGCATGGAACAAAAGGAAAATCTGGACTTACACTGTTTTCAAACCTGAAAGAAAAGAGTTTATTTGTCTCTTTATGTGAATATTGTCAGTCAGATGTTCTTTTCATAACTTCAAAATATGGCTTAAAAATAGCCTCTGTGGCCCTTTATTAGATAACTGAGTGGAGTCGATATAAATTTTCAAATGTAAATTTATAAAAATTTTATCATTCTAAACGATGTGACTCTACTGAACACAGATATGGAATTACCAAGACTATAAAATCAACCAGCAAAGTCACCATTGTTTTCGCCAGGACCTGCCATGGCAGCAGCCATTAAATAGTCAGAAATACGATGTTATGAGGACGAGAGTCCTTGTACTTTCAGAGTGGAGTACATTTATACACAGTACAGAGTAGACACTATTGTAAATAGCTGATAATCTTAACAATCTAGCAGCAATGAGCCCCAAAACACTAATTCATGTGTATATTCACCCTAGATAAGATTACTCATTCAAAGGAGAGAAAATGATTAGGTGCTTTAAAGTCAAAGTTTAAGTTAAAAAAATTACAGGTAATTGGACATATCTCTCTAAATGTCCTAGTCACTCTTTCTAAAGTAAGTATTCATTTTTAGGTTATTTACTATGTCTTGGATATTGATGAAAGTTTAATATCCTTGCCTATATGCATACAGAGACTGTTTTCTTTCTAGTAAGCCTTACTATCTGAGAGAGAATGGAAGCAAGGCCTAGAATCAGAATCACTGTCAGAATTATTTGACATGGAGAAGAAAGGACTGCAGATGTTGGACAGTGCATTATCCTCCTCAGACTAATGGGGTACCACTATTCAGTATATTAGAGAAGCTGAATCCAACCTCAGAGGCCAATTAGGGGATTACCATTTCACGGGCAGATCAAGCCTGGATAAGTAAACGCAGGAAAAACTGAGGTACACTTTTCACAGGCATTTTTTTTAAAGGCTGGCTGGACAAAACAGTGTATAAATTAATATAAGAAAGGCAATTATTAATAGTCATTTAAATAGGTACTCTGTGACTGAATAATTTCCTCCCTTCAGTTCCTCATTATATTTGATTTTTCCTTTTCATGTCTACTGGTCATTTTGAAACTGGCAACTGGATTCAAGTTTCCTTTGCCCTTTAAATCTAGAAAAATAAGATTAATGCAAAGTCATTATTCTCTCATGCTATGCTTCCATTTACTCTAAGAATTCAGAAACAATCATTTGGATAACTTTATGTTTATCTTAAAAAGAAGTCTCTCTTCAATATTTCCTTGATATATGTGACAACGGTTTGACTTGCCCCTTTCATTTAGTACCTCAGTGGCCCTAACTTTTCTGAGTACCTATGTTTACTTACTGTATCAAAAGTCTAATAAATTTGTAACAGATTTTTAAAGGATTTTCCTCCTTAAGAAATTTTCCCCTTAGCTAATAGTGAATTACCTATGGAATACATGGATTTCATATTTCAAATTAAAACAAAACAAAACAAAAAAACTATGACTTCAACCACTGTTTGTATTAGAGTTTTTTTGTTCTGGTACATTTACAGTCTCATAATACTCTAGTAAAGAAACTATAATATTAAAAATTAATTCATTACAACCTCCAACTAGCTTAAAAGCTTACTAAGATCTCATAACCAAACACCTTAGCTAACAAAACACACTGAGTTTCCTGTTAATACAAAAGAATCCTTCGTTCAATAGCCTTGCGACAAATAGGACATTCGCTCATTCGGTCTCCACAGAGCTGGCACGTTCCATGGCCACAGAGGAAAATCATATTCTTTAGACGATCCAAGCACACAGGGCACATTGTCTGGAATGGGAGATAAAAAATAAAGTAATAAATGCCGAGACATTTTATATTTTGAAAGCATAACATGAGACAATTATGTAACATCATTTTCTTTTGTTGTTTTAGTCAATCTTTTGTTGCTTGAATTTTAAAAAATGTTTAAGTAGTTAAAATATCACCTCTATAAAATATAAATATCGGTTATACTGTTAGGACAGTATAAAAGGCACTACAGAAAACAAATAATGTATAAAAAGTACCATATAAAACAACACACGCAAATGCCAAAATCTAAAAGGGAACGAACGTAAACAGCTCCATTCAGTCTGATTCAGATTCCACAACTCTAGGTACTATGCTGTTCTTGTATGACAGTAACACAATGCATCAGGCCTATTGGGAAAGGAGGAAGTACAGAGATATCTCTAAGAACACATGCCAAGCACTATGATATAATATAGTATCAGTTCTATTATCACTCCCACTTTAAAAAAGAAGAAACTGAGGTTTAGTGGGGCTAAAAACTTTCCCAGAGTAAGCCATAATATGAATTCAAGTCACATGAGCCCAGAGCTCTTGATTTGAAACATTATGCTGCACTGCATTACTACCAATGTATATCCCCTTAGTGAAAAACAATTAGTCTTAGCTACATATTAGTAAATCTGACTTCACAAACTTAGAAGAATTTAGAAGTGCGACAGATACACTTCTGTGAAACGCTCTAGGGAATCACATATTCATTTACAAAACACAGTTTACATTTTATATTTATAAAAACATATTTTACCTAAACATACAGGGTGGGACAAAAGTAGCTGTATGTGAAACACAAGTGTTTATTGTATTATTATTAATTTATTACTGTGTTATTTTCTATACAAAGAACTGTATCTATTTTTGCCCACCCCTGTATTATAATATTTATTTTGAATTACATTTTTCCCAAATAATATATAAATGAAATACTTAAATGAGATTGTCCAGATTAATAAGTAAGATCTGAAAGCCTACATGAAAATGTAGATAACAACTTTGACAATACCAGAAATCACTGTAGAAAAAACAAAGCACATGAAAAACGGGATCACGATTTCAAGATGGTGGTGGAACAGGTGGAAGCTACACTCACCTCTTCCCAGGACCAAACTGGCTTTACAACTAAATTTAAGAACAATCATCCTGAATAATCAACTGAAGACTAGCTAAAGAGGAATCTTAAAACCAAGATTTTCAGAAGACACAGCAAGACTGGTAGGAAGGGCAGAGATGTGAAAAGGGCTGGGCCCACTCCTACAGGGGCAGCTGAGGTTCCAGAGGGTATCTCGGCTACAGGGTGCTGAAAAGCATGGAGCCTAAACTCCAAACTGGGCTCCCTGACCCAGGGCACCAGAGCCAGGAAGAGGCTCCCACATGACATCTGGCTGTGAAACACAGAGGGGTTTCTGTCCGCCAGAAAGAGACAGAGTCCACTAGGGACATACGCACTATCTTAAAGGGCTAATGCACAAAATTTCCTTCATAGCCACTCACTCTGGTCTCGACAGAGGGAGGGCAGAGTGGACAAGAGTCACATGACTCATATTTTTTGCACAGCAAAGGAAACCATCAACAAAGTGAAAAGACAATCCACTGAATGGGTCAACATATTCACCAATACATCTGATAAGGGCTTAATATCCAAAATTTATAAGGAACTTACAGAGCTTATAAAACTCAACACCAAAAAAAATCCAATTAAGAAATGGACAAAGGACCTGAATAGACACTTCTCCAAAGAGAACACACAGATGGCCAACAGACATATGAAAAGATACTCAACATTACTAATCATCAGAGAAACGCAAATTAAAGCCACAATGAGGTATCACTTCACACCTGTCAGAATGGCTATCATTGATAAATCAACAAACGACAACTGTCAGGACGATGTGGAAAAAAGGGAACCCTTGTGCACTGTGGATGGGAATGTAGATTGGTGCAAACACTGGAAAGCAGTATGGAGTTACCTCAAAAATTAAAAATGGAACTGCCTTATGACCCAGCAATTCCACTTCTGGGAATAAATCCAAGGAAACCAGAAATACTTAATTCAAAAAAACTGTATGTACTCCTATGTTCTTTGCGTATTATTTACAATAGCAAAGATCTGGAAGCAGCCCAAGTGCCCATCAGTAGATGAGTGGATATAAAAAGCTGTGGTAACGTTTACACAATGGAATAGTACTTAGCTGTAAAAAAAGTAGATTTACTTTTTGCGACAGCATGGACAAGCCTGGGGAGTACTATGCTAAGGAAAATAAGTCAGAAAAGACAAGTACCATATGATTTCAATTATAGGTGGAATCTAATGAATAAAATAAACAAACAAAATAGAAACAAACTTACAGATAGAAAAAACTAACAACTGTCAGAGGGGAAAAGGGTTGGGGTCTAGGTGAAAAAATTGAAGGGATTAAGCAAAGAAAAATAAAAAAACTCATAGACACAGACAACAGTATGGTGATTACCAGAGGGAAAAGGACGTAGAACACGGTAAAAGAATAATAAATAGCAATGGAAGGAGACTTGACTGGGGCTGATGAACATATAATACAATATACATATGATGTATTACAGAACTGTATGCATAAAACCTATAATTTATTAACCAATATCACCCAATACATCCGTGAGATCACATGCAATTATTGTCTGTTAAAGAGACATTAGGATAATAGAAAGATTAGAGATTTAAAAAAAAAAGGGCAGAGAGTTTTTCAAATGCTTTCTTTTTGCAACTTTAAGGGGTCCCTGCAAGAAATCCCATCATTGCACAGAAAATGAATTTTGTTTTAAGCGTTTAAATATTTTATTGATGAAATATAGTAATAAAGATAATTTAAGGAAGAATAAGCTTCTCTGAATAGTAAACTTTAGATAAAGGTAGAGTTGAATTATTCTTTTAGGATCCATATAAGGTATCATTATTTATTATAAAAACAATTTTAATTCACAATTAAGAGATACAATGCTTTTCACAAAGTGTGTTCAAAAATCAGTTTTAGCTTTCTATAAGTGTGGAAAAGGAACTGAGATTCTAAAGAGCTTCAAAAATTTTAAAACATTTTATTTTATACTAGAATGAGCTATATATGTTTCTACTTTAATATTCCTACACTAATAACTTATAACTTATATATTTATCTTTACTTATTTACTATGTAACAAGTATTACTACATGCTGGATTTCAGAAGAAAAACTGGCCCAATCATAGAGTTTTCATTTTTCAGATGGGTGTTTAAATTTCTAATAAATATATACATTTAATTTTAAGTTAGTTATCACAGGGGTCATTAGTTATCCTACATCACTATCTACTAACTATGTTCCATTCTTACAAATTCAGAGAGCAAGACAAGTGTTGACTCTAACACTGCATGGCAACACTGATGTAACTGCCTACTAAAGAAATAACACCGTTTTGCAGCTCAATCCTTTGAATTAAATCAGGTATTATTACTGGGTCAAATACTGAGGTTGGGGGGAAAAAGCCTTTCTTACCATATGCCTACTTTTAGCTAAGGTTCTTTATCTTAATGTTGTTTTTATTAAATATTGAGTAGAAAGAAGAACATTTCTATTGGTATGTATAAAATACAAAGAACGCTATCACCACTCAGTTTAAAATCAGAACACAGCCTTTTCTTTTAAAGCCCTTCCACGCATCTCCCCAATCCTTTCCGTCCATTCCTCACTGATAACTACTATTCTGAATTTGCATTTATCTTTCCTTTATGGTGTGTTTGTGTGTAAGGTTTTAAAGTATCATTATCTACACAGAAATATGCACAAATCATAAGTATACAGTTTAATAAAAGCTTACTAACTGATAACATGAATGTAATTGATAGTTAAATCAAGAAATGGAGTATCAGTACCATAGAAACTTCTCTTAATGCCTCCTCTCCAGACATCTCAGCCAAGAAAACCACTACTCTTGATTTTAAATGCCACCTGTATGACTTTTTCCCAAGTTTGCATTCCCAAACAATATCCTGTTTAGTTTTATTAAATAATGACAAATTTTTCCAGTGTGTTTTTTACTAACTTACATTCCTGCCAGCATTGTGAGTTATGGCAGCTACATTTTCTGCCTAAACACTTTTTAACACTAACAGTTTTTAACACTGAGCTTTTCACGTAGGCTGGTAGGTGGCAAAAGGTACTTCATAGTGGTTTTAAATTTTGATTTCTTGATTACTAATGTGGTTGAGCATTTTTTCGTGTTTACTGGTCACCTGAGTCCTTCCTATTTTGGAAAGTGCCAGAGTAAATCTTTTAATCAGATTTTACCTAATTGCAAATATTCACATACTACAAGTGATACGTTAATATGAACCATGTCTATTACAGAAAACACCAGTAGTTTTTTGGTTTTTTTTTAAGATTTTATTTATTTTTAGACAGAAGGGAATGAAAGGAGAAAGAGATGGGGAGAAACATCAATGTGCGGTTGCATCTCACGTGGCCCCCCTGGGGACCTGGCCTGCAACCCAGGCATGTGCCCTGGCTGGGAATCGAACCGGCGACCCTTTGGTTCGCAGCCTGCGCTCAATCCACTGAGCTACACCAGCCAGGGCAGAAAACACCAATAGTTTTATAAAATTACATGAAATACCACTCTTAAAATAATTTTTACCATGAAGAAATCATTATTACCTGCTCTTTAATGTCCTGTAACTGTTGTTGCAACTTCTGCACATCTGCGTTGACATTGGTATTATCCTTGTCCTTTTGTAACACTGGGATATTTCCACTTGCTATAATATAAATACAACAATGATTTTTTTAATTTCTAAAATTACTACTGTTTTATTAAAGATGAAAGACTATTATTAGAATCTTCTTTAAATATCATTTTTACGTGTGGACAACAGTACTGACATTGATGTTATACTCCTTCATTTATAATCTTCAAAAAGAAATCGGTTCACGCATTAGTTATATTTAACACAGCTAGACAACACTCTACACCCAGACTTTCAGGTTTTGCAAGGCTCTACCTGCTTCCTTTGGCAAATACATTTTATGCTTATTTTCCCTGTACCTGCACTGTACAAATCCAAGAAGATAAGCCGCACAGCATTTCAACTAATTTTGGCACCAAGCCTCCTTCCTTTATTCCCAGCTCTCTTTGTTGTTAGTGATCTGAGACAAGCAACTCCATGGAAGAAAGGCCATGATCAGTGGTCTACTAAATGAAGGGAAATTTTTATTTCCATTTCCTACTCTCTAGATTCTTGGTCTTTTACTCTAGTTAATCTATCCCTAAGACTTTTTTCTGCTCTGTTCGTGATAAAGACAAAAAGCCCTGGCCAAAAGTAGATACACTCATGTTTTCCTCATCTGTACACAGACTAAAGGAATCACAGATACCATCCAGCTTATATCTAGTGCAAAGATGAAAAATATTTTTACACAGTTGTACTACTGAAAAGGTTAAAGGTAAATAATTTACTTTTCATCTTTCCACCTGTTCACTAGCTTATACTTCAGTGTATCTACAGTTAGTTACTCTGTCCCAAATTATTATTATTTCATAAAATACTCAAATGCTGTAGGTAAACCTGCTAGATATAGGAAGTAAGATAAATTAATACTGGTATAAACTGAAAAAATAATTTGTAATATGATGTTATGATGTTCACCCAAGATCCACTAAATTATTTCTTAAAAGTAGACAGCAAATTTTCTTTAAGCAAGAATACAATAATATTTTTTTATCACAAATGGAGGTATCTTAAAAATCTAATATTTAAAGTTCTATAATCATATCATGAACTAGAAAAATATTTCAGGTTTCTTGTAACAAGAGCAAAACCCCGCCTGTCCCTCTGTAAATTCAAATCAGATGCCTTATGTTTTACAAGAGCACAGTATACTATGCATAAGAAGAGAGGTTCAGGAAAGTTCCCCCCAAAAGGAAATGCTTAAAAAATCCACTTACAGATATCATCGGTGGCATCTTCTGAACCTTTCCCTCCACAACACATAATGAAAGGCACTCTTCGTTCAACGACTGCCCGACACTGCACACACTTTTTCATCAGGCTAGCACAGTCTAGAGAATAACGACAGGACACTTCTTACAAAAGAGAACACGAATAAGAAGAGGGTTGCCTTTCTCTGCTCATTCTCACAACTTAAATTTAACACTGAGATAAACTACATTCTGCAGGCCAAACACAACCAGTAGCCTATTTTTTGTAAAGAAAGTTTTAATGGAAAATAGTCCAACCCATTCATTTGCATAGTCTATGGTCCTTTTGGCACTAAAATGGCAGAGTTGAGCAGTTAGAAAGCGTTGAGAAGTTACTACAGACACCACAGGGCCTACAAAACTGTAAATAATTATTAGTCAATCCTTTACAGAAAAAATTTGTTAACCCTTGCACTATGAAAATTTAAATAACCTGTGCTCGTCTAACTTGAAATAGAATTCTCTTTCTACATGCACCCAGCCACTTGATTATAGGAATCATACCAGTCTTTGGTAAACAGAAACAATTACTTGTAGCAGGATGTTAAAGTAGAAAACCTTGATCCTTTCTTTAGTTGACAAGATGGCTATAAAAATAAAAAAGGCTAAAGCAAATCTAGGCTGATAAGATTTATCTATCATACAACTTGTATGTTAGTCAGATATATTAAAAATTAATACTTATTGCCCTGGCTGGTGTAGCTCAGTGGATTGAGCGCGGCCTGGGAACCAAAGGGTCCCGGTTCGATTCCCAGTCAGGGCACATGCCTAGGTTGCAGGCCAGGTCCCCGTGAGGGCCATGTGAGAGGCAACCATACATTGCTGTTTCTCTCCCTCTCTGTCTCCCTCCCTTCTCCTCTCTCTAAAAATAAATAAAAATAAAATCTTTAAAAAAAATTAATACTTATAGACTGATTTTATAATAGAAGACACCATGCTTTTGCCTTGGGCCCATTTAAATAGGTATAACTTATTAAACTTGTTTAAATCCTTCACTGACAAATGTAAAAAGTAAAGGGAAGAGCAGAATATTAATATTGAACAGCATATAAACTTGCAAAGAACAGGGGGATATATAAAATTTTTTAAAAATATGCAAATTGATTTTAGAGAAAGAGGAGGGAGAAAGAGAAACATTGATGTGAAAAGGAAACATCAATTGGCTGCCCCCCATACACCCCGACCAGGGACAGGACCCACCACCTGGGTATGTGCTCTGACCAGGAATCAAACCCCCAACGTCACAGTGTATAGAACAATGCTCCACCCAGTCAGCGCTAAAAGCAAATTTTAAAACATCTCTTGAACTTCAATTGTTCTCACAAAGGAAAGATTTCTATACACTCTCTTAACAAAGAGATTAAATTAAGAATGGTTAAGAAAACTAAAAATTTTAACCCCAAATTATTGCTGTCGGTGGTTCAGCAGTGGGGAAATTATGCAAGAGAAGCAGCAACATTAAGGTAAAGACAAATGAAGATGAGCTAATTTTATGAGAAAAGGGGCTAGACAAAACTTTTCAACATTCATTTTTAGGAATAAATTTCTATTTTGTGTGAGAAGAGATCATTTTGTGCTCAAATAAATGAAATCAAAATTCAACCTAGTGGAACACAGCATATTCAGTCTTCTCTAGGGCTCAGGAGCCAGGAGAAAAATAGGTGGCATTCTAGTAGAAAGAAACAGAAGGTCCTAGAGGCCCACCAACATTTTTGGTCATGAATTATCAAAAAATTATTTTGTTTCACTTTCTATTTTTATAATAATACTGAGGAAGTTTTTTATAGGCTACTTACTTTCACAAGCACACATGTGTCCACATGGTTGAAAAAGAACAGCTGCTTTCTTGTCTGAGCATACCACACATTCTTCAATCTACAAAAAAAAAGTTACACAGCATAAGCATGAACATCGACAGATAAAACTCTGTTTCCTTTATAACCAAATGTACTTATTTCCTCTATAAGGAAACACTCTAGGCATGAGAAATTTAATACATATGTCTCTGTTCTCTACTCTCTTGGTTACTCATTTTCCCTGCTTAATAGGTTCTATCTCCACTTTAGTCTCCTTACCCAATCTAAAGAAAAATACAGAAAAACTCCATTTCCTCTGAGGTCAGGAAGACCAGACTAGACTTCAATTTTCTTTTTTTCAAAAATTGCTTTTGAGAGAAAAGTTAAAAGAACAAATAATTAATATTAAGATAGATTTCTAATATTAATAAAAATCTAGCCAGATTAGCCAGACTGCTAAAACCTACAGGGGATTTTTCTGTTTATCCGTATCTAAGAAACTCTACCTAACATCATCCTTTTCCAAGAGTTGGTCAATTTTCCAACACTGGCAGGAACCCAATTTTTGGTCTATTATTTCTCCCTGATCTCCACAAATCTTACCACAAGCTATTCATAATTTCCCTCAATGTTACCTCTTTGTCATCGGTTAATCTGACTTTTGAGGGTGTAACTATTTCTCAACCTTGCTATGGTTTCTCTTACCCCCACCCACTCCACTACCCTTAGCTTCGTGTCCCTCTTTCGCCCATTCTTCTCCCTTCTAAAACACATTCATGTTTACCCACATTTTGTGTCACTGAGTATTACTGTACAAAATGATGACTACTACTTACCTATAACTTCACCTAAATAACCAAATACTGCATGCATGCTCTCTCTCTATGGACTTTCCAACTTACACCCTTATGTGCAGAGAATTTATATAGTAGTAATAGTGGAAAGCCACAAGACATGGTTGATGAGGGTATTTATAGTCCTGGATTTGAATTCTAGCTCCAGTACTAACAAATTACTAACATTGTTGAACCACAGTTTTCTTTTTTAAAACCTGAATGCTAATGAACAATCCTTCACAGAGTAGTAAAGAGTAAATCAGAATACAGGGAGAGGAGTAAGGTGTTCCTTTTTCAAGTGTACCGCTGAACAATTCTAAATATGAGACAGTGAGGGCAGAACTGAACTAAGATATAGCAATCGGGAAGAGTAGAAAGAGTTTTGAGAACTATTTAAGAAGACTCAGTAATTAATAAAATGTGGGGAATGAAGGGTGAAGAAAAAGTCTAGCTTATCTGCTAAGTTTCTGACTTGACTAACTGACTGAAAGAAACAAATTTCAGTCTCCCACACTACAGTTCACAGGACTGAGACCAGGGAGTTCTTTCTGACTCTAGGATTACATATCCAGGTTTTAGTCCTATTCAAGGTCAGATTACAGCAAAAGAAATGGTTACCCTCAGTATAGCAATCTAGCCCCCAAAATGCAAACACTAAGCAGTACACCACTAGAATTGCAGGGTGAGGAGCAGAAATACAAAAACCCTAGATCTGGCTGGCTAAGGGATCCATAGCTTGAGCTGAGTACATTAATTTTTCATAACTCCCAACAAAGGTTTTCTTTCCTTTCTCATAAGACTGGCTAAGGCTGAGGACCATGGCTAAGGTTCAAAGGTTTGTCAGTCAGCAATCTAACTGATTGGCTAGCAAAATACACAAAAAAGTAGGCAGAATCTGGGTGAAAGAAGAAATGAAAATCCCAGGTGTTAGCCACTGGAGACATGGACAAAAGTTCCAAGAGGAAGGATGGGAAGAGGGTGACACTCTGACTGACCCAGGCATTTGTATGTAAGGAGCACTTTCCTGTAAATATTTTAAGAACTGCAGTGCCCAGTGCTGAGAAAGGATTAAAATGTGACAATGCAAAAAAATTAAATGTCATGTGTAATGTGTTTAGTTTGTCTAATATAAAATGTGTCCAACATGTGAGAATTCTCTTCTCCTTCTATATAATGGTGTGCTGATTTTTAAATGGTTCCTAATGAAATAGTATCTGAATTGTTTATAAACAGTTTAAAATAATCTAACAATATGATCTAATAATAATTTAGTTACCCAATCCCCTATTACTGAAAAAAAGAAAAAAAAAAAACCTTTATAAACATAACTTTTCTTCTCTTCTGGAATTTTTCCTCAGGTTGTAGTCCCAGGAATGGAATTACTATATTAAAACATGTTTATTATAAAAGTCTGTGTATACACAGGGTCTGGCACAAATAACTACCCTGTTTTATTACAAAATCATAAGCATGTAATTCTGTAACATAACAATATCGCGCTCAAGCACACCATATGACATTTTAGGTGAAATGTTCAAATTAAAACTGTAAATAATTATACCCATATTATTACCCCAGCATCCACCCTCAAGCAGGCGTTACTTCTGCTGGACCCTGTAGGTTGTCAGGATGGTCTCTCAAAACCATGAAGCCGTTTATTCAGTCTCCAGCAGTATTAAGAAAGTGTGTATTTCCCACTTTCCTAGATAGAAGTTTTTAAAATTTATTTTTACTAATTTGACAAGAATGCTTAATAATAACTCATAATTTTTGATTTTGTATTTCTTTAATTGCTGAAGGGACTAAGTTTGTTTATTCTCCCTTCTTTCAAACACTAGTTTTATAATTTATCTTCACTGAAGATGTGCGTTATCCTTTAACCACTTGGGGTCACTCTTTCTTTATCTTTAAAGGTCCTGCAACCAATCCAGCAAATTTACTTGGTGGGGTATGTTAGTTTTTGTATTTTTCTACAGGTTTGAAAATTCCATAGTTTAAAAAACAAACTGAAAGCTTATTAAATCTTGGAATTCGGAACTCCTCTAAAAAAGAAATGATAGCACATTCCTTCCATTCCACCTCCCTGTTCTATCAGTCCTCCTTTGTGGACACTGTTTTTCATTTTGTCTATCATAATACAGAAGAACAGAGACTTAAGAGTCAAGAGAACTGCACTAAGATCCAACTGTTCATGCTTTTGGAACTTCAGTTTTTCCAAATGCAAATGCTAGAGTTGAACTAGAAGACAATCCATATCTGAGACTCTGCTTTTGACATCCTCGGGCTCTGTACTCACTTTACATCTGTCACAAAGCACCTAAAACATCCTACATGGCAAAGTAACTTTTAACCTAAGTCATAGTTTGCTAAGAGATTACAAACTTTTAGCAAGAAAGTACCATATATATCTATGTCTTGCCTACAAAACAAGTGCTCAATAAAGATTCGTTGAAATAGGGCTTAATGTAACAAAAAGTTTCCAGTACAATAGCAGAATACACAGACCAATCTAAAAACAAGACAATGGCTTAGGTTTTTATTCTTTCAGATTCCTTCCCAAACTATTACTTTGTAAGCAGGAAATTAAATCAAATAATAAATGCCAAGTAGAATAATCCACATTTATTTATTAAGCAAGGTTCATAGGTAATGCATATAAAATGCCAACACAGTGCCCAGCATACAATCAGTGCTTAGTTTATCCTCCTCACCTTTACTAATAGATTAAGCAGCTACACATATACTCCAGTATTTTCCATCCAAAATAACTTCCTTGTACTTTTTCCTACGCCAAAAATTTTGCCAAAGATATATTCATTTGGATCATAAAACGCATTCAGTCTTAGAAGTTTCCATACATGAAAATGTGAGAAGCACTGATTAAGATAACAGTAAGTGAAATTAAAGCCTCTGTAAGTGAAATTAAAGAAAACCAATATATCTTTTGGTTTAAGTTATTCACTGTGAGAGAAATCACTTGTAAGAAACTTAAATCTCACTTTACATGTACACACACACATACACACGGAAAAACTAAAATGAGAAAATTATTTCAGTAAACCAAAATGAGTACGATGGTACAGTTATGATAACGTACTAAGTTACATGGGAAAAGAACCCAGGAAAGAATAATACTTTTCAAAAAGCAAAAGAGTCAGACAAAATGGAAAGTTCAGAATGAATAATAATTTAGCCATCTAATTGCAGGATAATCAAATTTTACTTGCTTCCTGGGAAACTAAACAAAATAAGTGCAACATGTGTGAAATTTTCTTGCCAAAAATGTTTAAGCTGACCCTAATCAAGCCATTAGATCACCTTCCAGTTTACAGGAAATACAGTGGATAGAGAAACAAATTAGTGCCATGATAAAACAATCAAATACATCCAGAATGTGTAATCTTCTACAAAAAAAAAAAAAAAATTGACCAATCTTTTACAAAGATAAATGCAATACAAAATTGTCCATGCACTCAAAAAAGGAGCAATTTACAAGTAATTAGAATACAAAGTGGAATTAAATACTAAACTTTAGGTTATAACGGGCTCTGAAGCAAAACAGTAGATTACTTTTATTTTTAACCACTACAGTTTATATATAAAGAAGGTAACTTATAAATGGTCTGAATATATAAATTATACATTCCTATATTTAGAACAGGAAGAACAAAATTAAATAGACACATAACATCATATAACCTTTTATTTCATTAATTGTAACCTCAAAGATCTTCATAAAATGATAAAATAACTATTAAAAATATATTACCTTTGTCCGGGATTGAACTTGTTCTTTACAGATAAGGCATTTCTTGACTCGTGGAGAACATAAAGAACAGGTAGCAATATGTCCACATGGGCCAAAAAGAGTATCTCTCTTCATATCTGAGCACACCATACACTCTTCTAAGGTTTCAGAATCATTACTGATCATAGAAGGACTTCGAGAACCCACTTGACCACTAATAAAAGAAAATAAGCCTATCAGAATATTTATATTACAAACACAATAATTAAGATGTTTTTAAAAACATCTAGAGGATCATTAGTATATATAAAAACAGCTTTAGTTACATTAAAAAATTAAGTTCAACACCTGTATATGAAATAATGCATATTATATTTTTCTATTTATGTATAGCTCTGCATCTTTATGTATTTATAGTACTATTCAAACTACAAATTGAACAAGTCCTCACCCAATGGAAAAGGGTGAATCTACATCTTCTAGCAAAAAGTCAAAAACACTAGTTAGAATTTTTAACAAAAACAGTTTCACACAGAACTTTTCTACCTATATAGAACCAGTTGAGAAAGTCAGAGGAATAAAAAAAATCCTAACTAGAGTCCATGTTAGTTACCCTAACTACAGACAGGATAAAATGAAGGATCATCAGAGTCCACAACTGATAGGGCCCTTTGGAAAATATGTCATTGCAGCTGCTGTTCTGACATTTATTTAAGGGTATCCTTCGGGAGCTGAAATTCTATTATAGGAAGACAGAATGCATCCATAAAGATACAAGACATAGAAATACATATATATGACCAACTATAGCTATAAGAAAGGGATACCCTGTTTCTACTACAATCTTCAGAAAACTCTAGAACATGTGCGTGGACATTCACATGTGTACATGCACACACACATAAAGTAGTTGCATCTTAGACACAGCATTAAAGTTACTACTGTAGTAAACTATGTATCTTGTATCTCTATCTTTTTTAGATACATTCTGTCATTTTGTAATAGAATTTTATGCTCCTTAAGGATACACTTAAAGAAATGTATATAATTCATTATATACCCCTATAACACAGCTTTATGCATGGATTCCAAAGAGATATCTTTTCACCACTATACAAATTATAAGAGACAAGAGAGTATAAAGGTCAAGGCACAACTACTGAAGTATTCAATGACAAGAACCAGGTACAAAGGGCAATTATAGTTGTACAGCGTAATTTGAGTGCAATACTAAAAAGATGTACCTTTTAGGTGTGTATAATTTCATAATAAGAAATTTAGTGATATCATAAATAATTTAAATCACTGTCACATTTTACTTTTAGAAAAGAAGGCACATATGAAATGATTACTTTTAGAAAAAAACTCCCAATCAGGAATTGGTTCATACATATGTCCACTTTTTCAATTCTTCATTGATACTTACTGAGTGCCTATGAGGCACTGTGCAGGCTGCTTGACTATTAAGAGTTTATGTGAGTTATACTCTGTTGGAGAACAAGTTAAGTGCCTTTTTTTTGGAAGAGTCTATTAAAGTTTTAAACACACATAACATTAATCACAGCAATTTCAATACTGAGACCTTTACTTATAGATAAATCCCTCCAACATATAGGAGTACTAGAAGATCAGAGTGGGTTAGAAAATTTTCTTAGAACTTATTGTAAATAAAGCATTATATTTACTAATGTAGAGAATACAACATGAAGTGAGACATGCTCTCTATAGGAACATTTTTAAGAAAGAAAGGGTCAACAAAAACAAGAGGAGCATGATGCATTATAGAATTTACACTTGAAACCTACATAATTTTATTAACAATGTCACCCCAATAAATTTAATTTAAAAAAATAAAAAGGAGCCCTGGCTGGTGTAGCTCAGTGGATTGAGCGCGGGCTGGGAACCAGAGGGTCCCGGTTCGATTCCCCGTCAGGGCACATGCCTGGGTTGTGGGCCGGGTCCCCAGTGAGGGCCATGTGAGAGGCAACCATACATTGCTGTTTCTCTCTCTCTCTGTCTCCCTCCCTTCCCCTCTCTCTGAAATAAATAAATTAAATCTTAAAAAAAAAATAAATAAATAAAAAGGAAAAAAGAAAGAGGAAGAGCAAAGCCATTTTCAAGTATTCAAGTACTCCATTTTGAAGCCACACGATAGTTTATGTATAGAATATTAAGTTTTATGATGATAAATAATACAAACCTGACTTTTTCTTTGTGACACTTTGCCAGTGCTTTGCAGAGACTTGGATCAGGACAGAGATCAAGCGGTGACTGACCCTTCTTATTTCGAACACTAAGGTCAGCACCATTAGCAGCCAAGAAACAGGCAATAGATGCTGCACTCTTCTTCTCTGCCCCTTGCGTACCAAGTCCCATTATTAACTGAAATCAAATGAAAAAGAGTCATTATTTTCCCTTTAGGAATCTTATCAATTCATACCACCAAATACAGAGTGGGGCAAAAATAGGTTTAAAGTTGTGATACGTGAGTTTATTCTTATTATGTATTAATTATTGTATTATTTTCCACATGAACTATAAACCTACTTTGCCCCCCCTTGTATACATACATATATAATGTATATATGTATATGTATGTACGTATGTGTGATATATAAAAAATGCATGTCTGGTAAGAACTTACAAACTACATAGTTACGGTAGACTTTTATAAATTGCAGTCCTCATACCCATTCCGCCTTCCTCTATAGCTCTAATTTTCTCAGGCATATAGTTTGAGGACTGGCATACTCCACTTTTAGAGGTGAATCAATGATGGCTCAAACCAGTCAGATATCAGCCTGTGTGATTAGTTCAGGGATGACACATAACCCAAATCAGGCCAATTAAGGTCAATAAAACTCAAGAACAGGGCTTCTGATCGAGCTATTAGTGAAATAGTACTTTCCCTTTGACTCAATTTGGTTCCCAAGCTGCTAGCAACCAACTCAAAACAATGAGGGGAGAGACAAGTGAGAAAAATCAATACCTAGGAGTTAAGCCAAGAAATGGAGAATGAGACAAATCAGGTTCTGATATGATCTGAACTATCGATTCAAACATCTTATCTGAAAATGGTCATAATTGTTAACATTCATGGAGTGTCTACTATAAGCCAAGAACTATTTCAAGCACTTTCCCCATGAATAAATTAATGTAATCTTCACAACCTTACAAATTGAGAAAAAATAATGCAAACAGGAGTTAGCAAATTTACCCATGGTCATATAAAAAGGCAGCAATTCTCAAACACTTTGGTCTCAAAACCCCTTTACATTCTTAAAAACGATTCTAAAATTCATATGGAAAGGTGAAGGACTTAGAACAGTCAAACAACTCTGGAGAAGAAAGTTAGAGGATTTGTACTACCTGACTTCAACATTTATTATAAAGCTACAGTAATCAAGACAGCAGGGTGGCATCACACAGCTGAAGACATAGCTCAATAGCTAAAGACAGATCAACAGAATATCAGATCCACAAAGGCTTCACAAATATGGATAACGATTTTGGATAAACATACAACAGGTGATTCAGTACAAAAAGAAAATCTTTTCCACAAACAGTGCTGGAATTACTGGATCCACAAGCAGAAAAAAATGAACTTTGATCCATATATATACATTTACCTCAAAATATATCACAGACCTATCACAGACCTAAAAATAACAGCTAAAACATTATAGACTTTTAGTACAAAACAGAAGAAAACCTTAGCAACTTTGAGTTTGGCAAAGATTCCTCAGATTGAACACAAGAAGCCAAGAAACGATGAAAAAATAGTTACTCAAATGTGAGAGCTGCTGCTCTTAAAACACTGTTTAAAGAATGAAAAGACAAGCCACGGGCTGTGAGAAAACGTGCATCATATCACATATCTGACAAAGAACTTGCATTTAGATTTTATAACTCTCAAAACTCAATACTAAGAAAACACTCAACAAAATAATGAATAATAGTATGAACAAACATTCACCAAACAGATGTAGGTGGCAAAAAGCCCATGAAAAGATGTTCAATGATCACTGGTCACTAGCGAAATGCAAATTAAACCGCAACAAACACCACATTTGTTGTAGTTTACATCTACAAGTGTACATCTATTTGAAGAGCTAAAGTTAAAAAAGAAGAACCAAGCAACTTCTAGGAAGAATGTGAAGCAACATAGTTAGCACTGACTAGTATTTAGTGCATAAATTAAATTTCTACATATGTAGCTCTGATAAAATATTTTATCAGTTACAGGTTAAATCAGCCATAACATAAGATGTTGCATTAAATGATGTTCCATATCAGCAGTCAATAGGGAAATGACTTCCAGCGGTACTGAATTAAAGATTATCTTTACTCACTGTGTTTTTGGATGGCTCCCAGGCAGCATCAACCTTTCCCACATCTTGCATATCTTGCAGCTGACGTAGCTGAGACAAGGTATGATGCCTCAGAGCTTCATGCAGAGGAGTATCCCCATCCTTATCCTGAATATCTAATTTGGCACCTGCTCGTACCAAAAGCTAAAAGAGAAAGACATCTCATTTTGCTAAAGTATCCTCACCCACAAGAAACTACAACATATGTAAAATAACTGAGAGAGCCTACCTACCCGCAGGGGCTGCCACTAAAGCTAACAATTCCTAAGTATATGCTTGCTGCTATTCTACAGCCCTGTGGCTCCTTACAAATAGTGATGACTTCTAGTTATTCAAATATATTGAATTAAAGAAAACAGGAAGAAATGAGAACCAATATATTGTTTAATTCATCGACTCTAAGATCAAGGTAACTGGGGGAAATTTAAGATGTTTTTTCCTATTAATTTCAAATATGTGAGGTGGAATATTTTAAGTACTTCCAAAGGGACCAAATCACAATGTTCAAAATTCTTCTATTATTTAAACAAACAAGGAGAAGTTATTTTTTATTCCATTCTCTTTGCTCAATTTTGTCCAAGTGTATGTTCATAAGGGAAGTCCAAATATCATAGATAAATCAAGAATTTTTAGAAAGAGGGATATTAAATAACAATAAATGTGAAGTTTGCAGAACTACAACATAAAATGCAGAGTTGATGTATTTCAATAGGTATTTTAAGTAGCAAATATAACTTTATTTAAGACGTTGCTTATGGTGCTTTTTTTCCTTTTGAATCCTCACCCAAGGACGTTTTTTCATTGCTTTTTAGAGAGAGAGGAAGTGAGAGAGAGAAACATTAATATGAGAAACAGTGACTGGTTACCTCCCATACATGCCCCAACCAGGGATCAAACCCACAACCTAGGTATGTGCCCTCACTCAGAATCGAACCTCCAACATTTCGGTGTATGGGACAATGCTCCAACTAACCGAGCCACACTGGCCAGGGCAACACTTTGCTTATGGTGCTTTAACAGTTTTCTTAATCCTTTCTACAAATGCTATCAGAGTTTTAGAAAAACACCACACATAGAACCAATCTCAGGCATACAGTCTTAACAGTTTTGGCAAATCATTATTTGTTTACCTGGTTTTACTTTGTTCCAAAAAGGTTACACAGAACGTCATTCCAGGGCAGTGTTTCTCAAATTTGAACGTGTATCAAAACTACCTGGAAGGCTTGTTAATTCAGATTGCTGCTAGTTCCCACCCCTGGAAGTTCAGATTTGGTTGGTCTGAGGTGAGGCCCAAGAATTTACTTTTCTACTAAGGTCACAAGAGATGCTGATGCTGTGGACTCAGTGGCCAAATTTTAAGAATCACTGCTCTGTCAAAAACTTTAAACAGATAATCTTTCAAATATTTTGTCTGGAATCACCAGGTTAGTAAAATATATATATATTTCAGCTTCTTTGGAATCTGTGCTGCTAACGTCCAGCCAAAGCTTTTAATTATAGTTCAGTCTCAATTATATAAATTAAGAGGTAATGTACTTTTTTTTTAATCCTCACCCAAGGATATGCTTACTGATTTTAGAGAGAGGGGAAGGGAAGGAGAGAGAGAAAAACATTGATGTGAGAGAGAAACATCAAAAAGGTTGCTTTTGAGATGCGTCCCAACCAGGGACCAAACCCGCAACCTAGGCATGTGCCCTGACCAGGAACTGAATGCACGACCTTTCAGTTTATAGGACAACACTGCCAACTACACTAACTGAGCCACACCGGCCAGGACTAAAAGAGGGAATGCCCTTTTAAAAAACTAATTTATATCTTATTTAGAAACTCTCTGATTTAATATCCTGGGAATTCACAAAGCTGGTAACAAAAGTATAAAAATTTTGAATATCGGAGTTTTAAGATTTTCCCTACTATAAATTAAACTGATATAAAAGAGACTAAAATCATAATATTTACATATAACTATGCCTCTTGAGAACTCTAGCAATACATTTCTTTAATTTTCAAAACATTCTAGAAATCTGGTTAAAATACAATACCACTGTGAACTAAGATGCACGTGAGTAAACACTTTACCCTGACGATCTGGGTGTGTTGTCGTTCGACAGCGAGATGCAGGGCCGACTGTTGGTTCACATTCTGGATGTCCAGGTTTGCATTACCCTGAAAAAAAAAACAAAGTTTGCAAAGTTAAAAAAAAATTTTTTTTTTAAGACTTTTTTTTTTTTTTTTAATTCATTTTAGAGAGAGGAGAAGGGAGGGAGACAGAGAGGGAGAGAAACAGCAATGTATGGTTGCCTCGCACATGGCCCTCGCTGGGGACCTGGCCTGCAACCCAGGCATGTGCCCTGACTGGGAATCGAACCGGGACCCTCTGGTTCCCAGCCCGCGCTCAATCCACTGAGCTACACCAGCCAGGGCTGCAAAGTTAAAATTTGACAACAGTGAAAAACACTAAAACTGTAACTCTTTAGGAGTAGTAAATAACACTGGATTCTGTTGACCACTTTCCAGTCCTCTAGCTGCTGGGATAACGTTCTCACATGGTAACCAGTTGCAGGTAATACAGGAAGAATTAAAAGGCCAGCAAACTTTCTGAAGTAAAACAGCAAGTCTGAAATATAAACACAGATCCTATTCAATCTCCATCACAAAGCAATGGAGATAATTAGCGCCTTTTAACTATAAATAGTTCCTGAAAAGTTTTATTAATGAGTCTTCATATAGGATTTAGACATACTTTAATGACCTAACAAGGTCACTTCCTCTTGCTGCATAATTGAGCTTTTCCACTTTCAGTGAAAAGGAATTTTGCTTAAGGGTGAGAAGACAACACTTAATTGGTATACAAAAATACTTACAAAGGAAGAGCAGAATGTCCCACCTGAGTCCTGGGATAGCTAAAGGACTAAGAACTGTATGAGAACAGCTGAAGCCAAGGACAGAGGAGAGGGACTGAAAAGCAAAATCAATGAACTTGGCATCAGGAAACCTACGTTCGTTCAAGCGTCACTTATAAGCTTTGTGAAATGAACTTAAGCAAGCATTATACCTATTTTATCAGCTCCCAAATGGTAATAGTACAACCTATTTCACAGGGTTAATGTGAAGATTTAAAAAAGTAACATACAAAACTGCCTAACACAATGTCTAGCATAATACTTTTTAAAAAAGAAAATTAAGAAAAAGGCTACAGGTTCAGAAGATAAACTTTATCATTCTGTTTATGTCTTAGAACCATTCATGCTCTCTAATTAACAACTCTGATAACCAACTGTGCCCTTTCTTGGAGCATCAGACAGAGCTGAAACTCTAGTAATGCTATCACATTTTCTGGAAAATGGAATTTCTATTTTTTTATTGTTTATGTTTCTTTGAGTGAATGATGAGGTACGTAATCTCAACTTATTTTCTTATCATGTCTGTTCTCATATAAACGCAGAAAGTAAGGAACTTCCTTTTCAAGTTTCCTGAACTTTTCCATCATTTACTAGATTTTCCAAAGTAATATGCATTGTATGGGATGTACCACAATTTGTTTATCCAGGCACTAACTGATGAACATTTGGCTTGCTTCCCATTTGGAACTATTATAAATAAAGCTGCTACAACTATTTAGTATGATGAGTATCTATGTGGATATGTATCTCTTGGATACATACCCAGAGTGGGACTGCTGGGTTGTATAGTGAATATATGTTTAACTTTATAAGAAACTGTCAAATTGTTTTGCACAATGGCTGCTTTGAAAATACACTAGCAAGGTTTGTATATTCTAATTGTGCCACATCCTAATCAACATTTGGTTTTTCTGGCCTTTTAGATTTAATTATTGTAATTGATAATTAGTAATATCTCAATGTGATTATATAATTTGTTTCCCTAATGATCAACTGTAATTTAAACAATGTCACAGGATATATGGTCAATACACTAAAAGTAATTATATTTTACTTCTAAGAGAATTAATTATAATAATAAAGCCTTAAAATGTCAGAGGAAAGGTAGTTTAACTTTTGAACTATTTATTTATCCAAACTTGTGTAGTTTCTGGAGGGTATATCTTATGATCTGGGGCTTAATTACACATAAAGTATCATCTCCTAAATTTTTCTGCTATTTCATCTTCTTAACTGTAAATTCCTTGAAGTCAGGGATCAAAGATAATTCTCTGATAACTTCCATGCTTCTATATGGCATGTACTTGATTGGAGCATTTTAAAAATTTGCTGAATATATGAAAACATCATAAAACTACAATAAATAGGTTCTGAAAACATTCAGCCATAAGAACTCATTTCTAAGATGAACGAAATGACTAAAGTGAGCTCGTGCTACTATCCAGCCACAGGTTGCAGGGGTCCAGCAGTAATCATCAACTGAATCCCCAGATCCTGGCTTCAACCTGGTGTTACTGGATGGGAACTGGCCATACAGCTTAGGTATCAATATGATGGTTCTTGGTCCTGTGGCTTATTGATGTTGAGCCACAATAGTGGCTGTAATTCTGGGAAATCCCTTTTAGCTGATGTTCATTTCATTGGACCAATCCAGGAAGATGGTGCAGAGGGAATACTAGGGACTGAGAGGTACAAACACTCCCACACATACCCTTTCCTCCATTTAACAATGAATGTTACTCAAAGACTAAATGCTCACTATTTCTGAATTTGCATCATCATGGGATTTTACTGTAACATACTAAGAGGTAGTTGATCAACTAATAAATAAATGGATGGCAATGATCTTTTAATTGGTGTTCCTACCTGATGCACCAACAATTCAGCCACTTCCACATGATTATTAAGGGCAGCCAGATGCAAGGCAGTATAACCATCATCTTTCTTCTCATCCACAATCCATGGTCTTGGTAATTTAGACAGTAAAACACGCATTGCACTGAAAATCAAATTTATGTTATTTTGATATTTACATAATTTGATATTTAATAATTTGTTTTTGGAGAAAAATACTTTTAACAACTTTGGAAGTCAAATGAAAATAATCCTTTTTAAAGAGAATTATACATAGAGACAAACAAAAATTCAACTTTTCTAAGTCTCAATTATACACTGTTTGATAATTTAAGAGGTTTACAAACTGTCGTTGGCTGGAGAATAGAATCAAGATAAAATGGAAAGAATCATACTACCTAGGGAGAGGATGCAGATAACTGTAATTGAACAACAATAAAGTAATTATTAAAAAAAGAAAGAAAGAACCATACTACCTAAAATGAAACTATACTATAAAGCCACAGTAATCAAAACAGTATGGTATTGGCATAAAAATAGACACATACATCAATGGCACAGAATAGAGACCAGAAATAAACTCACACCTTTATAGCCAATTAATATTTGGCAGAGGAAGTAAGCATATATAATGGGCTACATATAGTTTATTCAATAAATGGTGTTGGGAAAATTGAACAGATGTGTGCAGAAAAATGAAACTAGACCACCTTCTTACCCCACACACAAGAATAAATTCAAAATGGATTAAAGACAAATGTTAGACCCAAAACAATAAAAGTCCTAGAAGAAAACATAGACAGCAAAATCCCGGACACTGCTTGTAGCAATATATTATTAGATATATCTCCCTAGGCAAGGGAAACAAAAGAAAAAGTAAACAAATGGGACTTCATCAAACTAAAAAGATTTTGCACAGCAAAGGAAAACATCAACAAAATAAAAAATAAAACAACCCACAGAATGGGAGAATATATACTCCAATACATCTAATAAAGGGTTAATATCCAAAATTTATAAAGAACTTACAAAACTGAATGCCAAAAACACAAGCAACCCAATTAAAAAAATGGGCAAAGGGCCTGAATAGACACTTCTCAAAAAAGGACATATAAATGGTCAATACACATATAAAAAGATGCTCAACATCACTAATCATCGGAGAAATGCAAACTAAAACCACAATGAGATATCACCTCATACCCGTCAGAAAGACTACCATCAATAAATCAATAAACAACAACAGTTGCAAGGATGTGGAAAAAGGGGAGCCCTTTTGCACTGTTGGTGGGAATGCAGACTGGTGCACCCACTGTGGAAAGCACTATGGAGATACCTCAAAATCAAAATATTAAAAATGGAAATGCCTTATGACCCAGTCATCCCACTTCTGGGAATACATCCAAAGGAACCCAAAACACTAATTCGAAAGAGCAAAAGCAGCCCTATGTTCACTGCAGTGTTATTTACAATCACCAAAATATGGAAGTAGCCCA
Organism: Micronycteris hirsuta; assembly: GCA_004026765.1. NCBI lineage: Eukaryota > Metazoa > Chordata > Mammalia > Chiroptera > Phyllostomidae > Micronycteris > Micronycteris hirsuta. The sequence continues at coordinate 20,207 of PVJI01013994.1, read as the reverse complement.
ATTGTCCATCAATAGATGAGTGGACAAAACAAGTACGGGGCATTTACACAATGGAATACTAATTGGCAGTAAAAATGAAAAGTTTACTGTTTGTGGCAGTATGGATGGACCTGGAGAACATTATCCTAAGCGAAATAAGACACCATATGATTTCACTCGTATTGGAATCTAATGAACAAACTGAATAAGCAGAATAGTGACAGACTCACAGACAGGGAAGAGGCTGAGAGCTGACAGGCAGGAGGTCAGGAGGTGGAGGAATTGTGCAAAAGCAAAAGGACATGGACAAAAGTGTGATGATTGTGGGGGGGTGAGGGATATAAATGGAAATGGAAAAAATACAATAAAAAATAAGTAATAAAACAGAATGGGAGTACTACAAAGAGAAAACCTGAAGATAAAAATATTAAACATTATGAAATATAAACTAACAAGGATAAAAATTTGATTTGTGTAATCTCTCAGGTTCAATTTGAATAGTATATATTAATGAAAGAGTTAATAAAGAACAACCTGATAACAAAAATACTAATGTCAAAAAACAGTATTAAGACAAATTTTATGTAGCTGGCAGATTATCATGAATGCTGCACAGTTAAAAATCTATGTCATTTAGTAGTACTAAATCCAGTTGATGTCAACACACACAAAATGGATCATCATAATCTAATATTTAAAATTTAAGAATCAGTTAACAAAGTATTTCCAAAATAAAAAAGACAAAGTTATCCTAAAAGGCACCAAATATTAAACCATTAAAGAACAGGAAAACTAATTACCAAGAAATGATGCTTCTTAAAGAAAAAGCTAACCCATCCCCAAAAAAGAAAAGTAAAATTAGAAGCAATTTTTCTTATCATGCATCAACAACTTTTCTTAACAGAAATATTTTATTAAAATATACATATGTATTTTTTTATCCTCACCCAAGGACACGCTTATTGATTTTAGAGAAAGGGAAAGAGAGGGAGAGAAAAATCGATGCCTCTCACACGTGCACCCATAGGAGACCAAACCCACAACCTAGGCATGTGCGCTGACCGAAACCCAACCCATGACCCTTCAGTTTACAAAAAGACATTGCAACCAACGGAGCCACACCAGCCTGGACAACAGAAATGCTTTATATGGAAAAATTATAATACGATTTGGGAAAAAATCTCCCTTAACATATTTACCCACTAATTTTTTTTAAGAAAGTAGTCTAACATACCTGCCTCACACATAAAAAAGGCAGTAAACATAGGAAACAAAAGCTTTTAAAATTGTTCCAATAGAATACAAAAGGTAAAGAAATAATAGTATCATACATATTACCTAAGGAGATATATCTGAGATAAAAGTTTGAAATCCAGAAATGCTACGAACGCAGAGAGAAACAGTCTGAAGTTACAGAGTGAGAATATGTGTAAATGAAACTGCATGTCTCTACTGGTGAGACTGAGGCCTAACAGGACCCAGAACGCGTTTCCTCAATGGCAGTGGACCACCAGTCCCACACAGAAAGCCCACGACATCTGAGAACAGGTTTTGGAGGACCCAAAAACCTTGAAAATTGTACTCAAATTTGAACGTTTATAGCTTTTATCAGATTTTTAAAGAGGTTTATGATCAAAAGTATATTGAGAATCATAGCTTAAAGATGCCCCTCAGTGGTTGTTATTAAAGTTGCCATCATTGTTTAGGTGTGACAGACTTGGACTCTCCCCTCAGAGAAATACTCATAAAAATCTTAACCTGTAATTTTAAGTCTATAAACCCCTAAATCGCATTCACAGACCTTACAAAAGCTAAGGTTTCCTGCTTTAGTTCATTTTCAGTAATTATAAGGATTCTAATCTTCCTCATTCGGTGGATTAAAACAAAATACTAGATATTCTATAGACTTTGATCCAGATTTTTATTTAAGTCCTTTCCTGAAGATATGTTTATTGATTTGAGAAAGAGAGAGAGAAAGGGAGAGAGAGAGAAACATCGATCAGTTGTCTTCTGTGTGCACCCAGACAGGGCATCGAACCCGCAACCTAGGTAATGTGCCCTGATCCGGAACTGAACCCACAACCTTTTTAGTGTACAGGACAACACTCCAACCAACTGAGCCACTCAGCCAGGGCTGATCCAGATTTTTAATGGGGAAAAGTACTCATACAATATTATACTTCTAAACATTTGGACTTGACATAATCATGATGCTAATGCCATACATTATCTATTACACATTTGGCCATGTAATACACAGAATTTATAGTAGTTTTATGACTCTTTGACAGTTTTAAAGATGCAAGTATTAAATCATGGGAAAAGTTTTATTAAAAATAAAATGTGCTTTTTAAAAATAATGTAAACACATTATTAATTTAAAGAAAAATTGTGATATAAATTAAGAAATTGCAGAATAAGTTGTAAGCTATTTGGTAGAGGGACAAAGAGATAAAAAGGAATAAGGCAGAAGACAGTTCTTCATTATAACCTTTGTGGTAGTATTTGACTTAAATACATACGTATTTATCAAAAATTTAAGTTAAAACACTAAGATAATATTTAGACTTAATGTATTAAAAATCTCTTAATTTGCAATTTTACCCTTGTAGGCAAGATATATAAATGTTACAAGTTTTAAATTATAAAGTGTGGTTCATGTTTAATTCCATCAAGTTTTTTATTAGTCACATTATTAAACACTCTCTATATTTCTGAAAAGGTGGTTCTTATGGAACCACATTTCCTACCATCTCCCATTCCAGTTTCAGAAGTACATTCTCATATTACACCACCAATAACTCAGGAGCAACTCCTCCTCCGAGTATAAGGTGCCTGCTGAGCTGGGATGAGCCATCACTTACTTGTTCTGGTCTTGCATTTCCTAAGTGAACAAGCTAGTGAAAGCTGCAGACCCTCAGAAAGAAGAGCCAATGGGTCAGAAAGTTATTAAGGCATTTAAACAAAAATATATTTGATTCTTATAAACCTATTGCCTCTGTGCTCTCTCATTTACTTCATTGTCTTTTTGCTTTTAACTCTCTTGTTACAATATGTGTAATTAAACTGTCAGAACAGGGAACAGTAGCAATTCCAGGCTACTGTTGGAAGTGACAAAAATAATCCTAGTCCCTTCTAGGTCACATTCTACAAGTAAATTAAATTCTAATGCTAAAATGCAAAATTCACATTTTTAGAGAGCAAGATTTTATTGCAGAATAAATCTGTTAGTCCCATTTACATACATGTTGTAAATTATACTATAGAATAACCATATGAAAATAACTGTTCTTCTCAAGCAATCCTGAGATTAAAAATATCATAAAAATAAAAATTGAAAGAAATTTAGCATTAATCTAAATGCCTCATTTTAAACTTATTAAATAAATTTATTATAATACTAGCAAGGTATTTTAGAGAGAAATGACAATTTCAGATTTCCCACAGAAGCAGTGTTATGTTGGCAAATGAGTGAATACATCAGATCAGACAATAGTTAAGTAAATAAAACATACAGAAAACAAACAACTAGAGAAAAAGAGATCTGTAGGAGAGAGCCAGAAGTTCAATTGGAATAAAAATATGTATTTTTACAACAGAAAAGATTAAAATATGTCTTTTTCTAAAAAAAGTAATGACTGGTTTAGAAAAGTGAAGAAACGGTTTCTACGAAGCCTGGAGAAAAAAGTGTGAAAAAGAATTTGTTGTGTACAGCCAGCATTATCCAACAGAGAAAGTTCCTGACAAGCAACCTCGGTATTCCAAGTTGCCCTCCAGTAGAATCATAAGAATGCTGTGTTTAGTACATTATCATATGGAAGTTATCACAGGTTGATGACAGCATCCATTAAGATCATCCAACCAAATGTCTTGCTCACCAATAAATTTCCCATTTTAATTTAGCTTTTCATAGATTTACTTTTCCCCCAGCGTGGGGGAAGCTACTGATCAGATGCTGTGAATACTACCATCCTCTTAACAAGACTATTTCTTTCTGTAAATAGCATTGGCATGTTGACTTACACACATCACTGTCTCACAAGTTAATTACTATTATTCTAATTACTCTGAAGTCTAATTACTCTGGATCTTTAAAGCTGAGGTCCATACCCTGGCTCTGTGAAGCCCCAACTACACACTCTCACCCATAATCTGTTTCATACCTCCAACTGCAACAAATGGTCATGATTCATATCTAATACCAAAACTTCCATAGACATCCCCATAAAATATCGTGAGGTTGCTGTGAGAATTAAACAAGATAATGTAGGCAAAATGTTCAGTACTCTTCAATGTAATAGTTATGACAATTCTAAGATTATAAACCTGTACCTTACAGAGTAAAAACAAACTCCCCCCTTTTTTTCCTCTTCCCAACGTTCCTGCTATAGTCTTGATTTTGGTTACTCTTATTACCAATTTACCAGCTACCCATGTCACAAACCAGGAATCATTCTAGACCTTTTCCTCCCTTATTACTACTACATTCAATTTGTCCTATGCATTTTCCCTTTTAAAACTAACAGTTCTTCCTCATGGGACCAAATATACTTTAGACAGGCTTTCATTGCTTGTCCTCTAAACATTTATAACAGCCCCCTTCCAAAACCTACGCTCTGTAACACCCCCACACAAACCTGGATGTTTTACAATTGTCACAAATTCAAAATTATCAGCATTCAAATTTTAAAAAGCTTCCTTTTAAATAACTAAATCTTCTTAAGACTGGTCCTGATAAAAATTATCTGAAACACAGTCTTTCACCTTAATATACTTTCAAAAGAACATGAGACTAAACAATATTTTGTTGATAACTCATAGCAAAATCAACTCCTGATTAACTGGTGTAAGATGAGGAGAAACACTGCAGATAGTCCCAAATCAAAATGAATGCAAAAGTCAGTTGTCAACTAGGCAGGAATGGGCAGATTAATTTTTGTGGTTGCTGTTTTTAAATGAACTTTTTATTTTAGAACTATTTTGTATATACAGAAAATCGTGGAGATAATAGAGAGTCCCTCTCCCCTACTGTTAACATTTTACACTAGCATGGTACATCTGTTACAATTAATAAATCGACCATGAGTATTATTAACTTAAGTCTATTTAATGTACATTTTCTGCTCCAGGATACCACATTACTGTTATGTCTCCTTAGGCTCCCCTTGGCTATGACAGTTTCTTAGACCTTCCTTGTTTCTGATGACTGACAGTTAAGAAGTAGTAATCAGATATTTTGCAGAATGTCCCTCAGCTGGAATTCATCGGATGTTTTTCACATTATTACTCTGGGGTTATAAGTTTTGGGAAGGAAGGTCACAAAGGTAAAGTGCCATTTCATCACATCACATCAAGGATGTATATTATCAACATGATTTATCGCTGTTGACGCTCACCTTGACAACCCGGCTGAGGCAGTGTTTGTCAGGTTTCTCCACTGCATAGTAACCCTTTTTCCCTCTTTCTGTATTACAGAATACTATATACTACATACTCATTGGAAAGAAGTCACTATGTACAGCCTTCACTTAAGGAGTGAAAAGTTATGCTCCATTTCCTTCAGGATGGAGTATCAACATAAATTAAGTTGGAATTATTCTACAACAGAGACTTGGGGTATATTAATTTTAATAGAAACCTATAACCCTCTAATCTTAATTAGAAAGCTGCTAATAATATTAATTCCTGCCCTCCTACCACCCACCCCGCAAAAAACAAACAAAAACAAATAAGACAAAGCTTCAAGAGAAGAGTCAATCTTACAAAGCTGCAAGGTGAGCTAAGGGAAAGTGGTACCCACACCCTCACATTAAGAACACCTATGAGTGGCTTATCTCCTTTTTGTCCATGGGGTAAACAATCATGAGAATCCACAATATAACCATGAAGATCCAGTTGCAGGCTGTTGCCTGCAGCTCCTGAAGTTATTAAGAAGAGACTGGTGTTAAGCTGCAAGCACTGAGGTCCATAGAATTGCCAGGATGAGAGTGGCACCAGCTCATTAAATCAGTAATTTTATTAAGCCAACAGACTCTCACCTGTGGAGCATAGTATATGAAATATTGAGATATTTTTCCCTAATGCCCACTCTTTACTTCTTAATCTGGTTGTTTCCCGAGAGGTTAAGGACATGGATGGTTTTAAGATAAGATCTTACTACCAGTTAAGCAGGCATCTATGAACAGTGCCAAAGAAGCATTAAGTTCCAGAACAACTAATAGTGGAGCCTAGCATAATCCCTGGCACATGGTAATACTCAAACGTCTGCTGAATGATGAACAAATGAGTTCTAAGAAGCAGAGGGGACAAGCAGCTGTCCGCAGTGGTATGTGATAGTCAAATGGCTCTGGGTCCATTTTTAGGGCCTGCCATTCTTTACAATCTATCTTCAGAAATAGGCAACATTTTTCCAAATAAACCATAGGAGTTAAACTGTAAAGGCCTTACATATTAGTATTACTTAATATGAAAGACATTAGAATAGCACTATAGCCCATGTAAGGTGTTCAATAAATGCTGCTAAGTTAATGAACAATCCGCCAAACAACAGTTAAAGCATGTTAGTTCAGAATCCATAAAGGAACTTATTAACATAGTTGATCAATCCCAAGCAGAAGTTCTGCTGGGCATGTTAAAGGGCAGGTTAGCATGTAACAATCTCAACACATTTTTGTTCAATGTATACCTCTATCTGAATAGATGCAGACAAGTCTAGGAGGATATAAACCAAAATGCTATCCATAGTAATCATTTTAATAAATGAATATAGATGGTTTTTATTAGATAAATAGATGAAAGAACTATAGGGAATAGTTCCCAATAGTTAAGTAATAGCCATTACTTAAATGTGTTTTTTTCCCTTTTATTGGTTGTAGAGAGAGGGGAAAGAAGGGAGAAAGAGAGGGAGAGAAATATTGATGTGAGAGAGAAACATTGATGGGTTGCCTCTTGTACATGCCCTGACCAGGGACCTGGCCTGCAACTCAGGCATATGCCCTGACCGGGAAACAAACTGGTGACCTTGGTTTGCAGGATGATACCCAACCAACTGAACCACACCAGCCAGGGTTACTTAAATGTATTTTTTTATTCCATTTTTGCTGTGCTTTTTTCCCTCAAATTCTTTTTTGATAGGTACTATAATTAAAAAGTTCATTAATTTAGCTTAAATTTATTAACTAGGAAGTTGGTAATATAGTAGAATTTAGTTGAAAATGAGAGAGATAGATATGCAATGACAATAGAGAGTGCAGAAGAGTTGTATAGGTGAGTAACTTGAATTCTTAAACTAAATACAACTAAAATGAACTCTTAAATGACCAGTGAATCCTATTTCTCCCCTTCTGTGCTATAAAGCAGGGAACCTCATTTTACTTATCTTTATATCCCCTTTGTATACCCAGTATAAGGAGCTCAAAGTTTTATTGAATAGAACGAATAAACAGTCAAATAAACAATCATCTTTCTGAATATACTGGAGGGATTTTAGCAATATTGTATTTTTGGTGTATTCTCCAGTCCCAAAGAGTGGTGATCACTGATTACCACTGATTCCGTTACTACAAACCAGAGCAGCAGCAAGGAATAGCGGTGAGGAGCTGGGAAGTCTGCAGCCAAACCACCTGGATTCAGATTCTGGCACTAGCAAACTGAATGGCTGGTGACCTGAGTAGATAATACTTAACTTCTATGCATCAGTTTCCTCGTCTATAAAATATTAGAAGAATCACAAATACTATCTCATAGGTTGTTATGAAAATTAAAAGGGGCTTAAAAGAGTACCTTTTAATACATTAAAAGAGTACCACTTAATACATTATATAAGTGTTTGCTGGAATAAAAAGGGGGGTGAGAGGGGAGCCCTGATTGGTGTGGCTCAGTAGGTTGGGCATCGCACTACAAACTGAAAAGTTGCTAGTTTGATTCCCAGTCAGGGCCCATGCCTGGGTTGTGGGCCAGGTCCCACGTTTGGGGCGTGCAAAAGGCAATCAACAGATGTTTCTCTCGCGCGCATCAATGTTTCTCTCCCTCATATGGGATAATTTAGAAACCTGAAAATTAACCTATTTTACACTCTGAGACATGTCTCATCTTCTCACAGTAGGTGTAAAATTATTTCAATATCTAGGAAAAGCTGACTCTTTAAAATTACCAAATACCTACAGAAGCTTTATGTCACTGTTTTAAAACAGCCATCCAAAATAATTAAATTGCTATGGTATTAAATGTTAAAGACAAAAACAGTGTGAAGGACAAACTATGCTTGTAAGAAAATGAGCTTAGGCCCTGGTTAGTGTGGCACAGTGGATTGAGTGCCAGCCTCTGAACCAAAGGGTCGCTGGTTCAATTCCTGGTCTGGGTTGTGGGCCAGGTTCCCGGTGAGAGGCATGCAAGAGACAATCACAGACTGATGTTTTACTCCCTCTCTCTCCTCCTTCCCCTATAAAAATAAATAAAATCTTTAAAAAAAAACAAAGTGAGCTTAGAGTATTGATAATAGTTTTTCTTGATTTTTAATACTTAAGAGAATATATTTGAGTTGAGAACAAGGTACAGTTGGTTCCTCTTGGACATTTTTAGGTTCATAAGATCTTAAATTTTATCTCCACAGGTTTGTTGGATTTGATGTCACAATATTTTTTCTCCTTGGTTAAAATAAATAAATGTTAATGTTAAATTATTATGAATGTTATTAAAATTTAGAGCAAAAGCATTTTTCCTTTGAGATATACACTATGTATCAAAGTTATAGATAGGTTAATGACTATTTTAGTCTGCAATAAAATGTGAAATGATCATGCCTAAATGCTATTTCAAAAATTAAAGAGAAATGGCAATGTAGAAGGGAGATAAACAGCACTTCACATTTGAAAATGAAATAGAATTTAATTAATAATAAAATGCATTCTAAGGGTTATATATGTATATATAGTTTCAATATAGAAGTGCACAATTACTCAAAAGCATTCCTGGCCCTGTTTTTCACTTAAGCACTACAAAAAAATTAACTAAAATTGACACTGAATTAAATTTTAAGCAGTATTTCAAAGATTTCATTTACACACTACTCCCTTCTTCCTAAATGATCTATCTCCACTTTCAATATACAGGTTCTACCTACCATTTCTACATATTTTCCATTCAAACATTCATTAAATTTAAAAAGCATGTATAGCAACAACTAGCTCTAAAGATAACGCTATAAAATCCCTTCAGGCCTTTAGCTACATAAAATGTCATTATCCCTAATATTTTTAACCAACAAAAAATCGGGTTATGAAAAATAATTTAACAGCATAGATATTCTACCTATTCCATGTCTGTCTAAAGACCGTCCTGCTACTAGCCAGGGTAATATTTTTCCTCTTTCCTATTTTCTCCGTAGTGCTTCTAAGTATAGTGACAGCCGCATGAGGCTTTCCTGGTCTCGGCGCAAGCTCAGTGAAAATCTGAGAAATGCAAGTGGAAAAATGAGAGATCGCTTTATTTGGCAGTGCTTAAAAAAAAAAAAAAGGCAGGACAAATGGCAAAGCAGTGTTTGGACCACAGGATGAACAATCAATAGGCAGAAAGCAAGATAGAGGCTTCCTCTACTTTTGGATCGACAATCGACAGCTGAGAGACTATTTTTTGCTATGGTTGACTAAATATGGTCAGGGAAGAGAGAGGCACAAGAGAGCCTGTTTGCCTGGGAGTGCATGTTTCAAATGCTTAGCTGCCTATAAAGCTGTAACAGTTTAGCCTGTGTTCACTGAGGGAAGAATTTAAGTTAACCTCTGTAGTGACCATGTGGAAATCCTGACCTTGCTTGCAGACTTGACCTCTGGATATGACAAGGTAGCTTCAATACAGATTTACCATTTAATCCTGGAAACTAAAAACAAACAAACAAAAATTTTCACAGCAAGAAAGATGCAGAATTATTTCCTGAGAAGTCAGAAGGATCCAGTGTATTCTGGTGGGCAAAGGAAAATAGTGTGAATGTTTATAGTTACTTGGGAGGAATAAGGTGTGTGCTGTTTTTTGGTTTTTCATCTTTTTTAGATTATAAATTAACTTGTGCTGCAACTTTTCCCCCTCTTCTGAAGCATTTCATCTGAGAAATAAGCAAGGTAGCAATCTTCCTTGTTTGCTTAACTTTCTGTACAGCAGATACAAGGTACTCGTATCTGTGTAATACTGGTAATATAACATTCCAAGTCAAACAGCCAACGTTGATTCAATTTTACTGTTTGTTTGTTTTTTTTCTTCGTAAGGGCTAAGGGTAGGGAGAGGTAAAAGCTGGCTGATTTATTCTTGTTCATTTGTTTTTCAAATTTATCTTAAAAGGAGGGATTCTGTGTTCACTGACTTCCCCCTTAACTTCGCCTCACCGGCTGGCTCGTGAAAAGAAGTGCTGAATCAGCGGACAGAGCGAAGGAACAATCAAGACGAGATGGCTGCTGCTGATGTGACTTTCTAGGTCATTATCTCTCTTCCTGCTGCAAACGCTGCATGACACTAAGTTTTCAGGTAACAGAGCACCATAGGCCTGTACTTTTACGGATGCTTACGAATGCTTACCTATTATTAACTCAATATACGCTTTTACTGTTAAGTTAAATTCTATCTGGTCATAGTCTAATTTCACAGTTCAAGTATAGAGCTTATATAGTGTAAAAGGAAATGTTGTTCGAATATCATGGCAGATAACTCTTGATCTCAAAAATGTACAAATCCATTAATGTTATTTACATCATTAAAGATTTAGTCTTTACATTTGAAATTACATGATTTTGCATTCCTAGTAAATTACACCTTGCTTACAAAGCATGCTATCTTTGAAAAAACATTAACTTTTTGAAGGTTTAATCAACGAAGAAACGTGGCAAAACACAAAATACTTTTTAATACTTACTCTGAGTTGGCCACAGAAATAAACCAGAATGTGCCCGGTGAAGTTCTAATGCTGCAGTGCTGACATTGCTGTAGTACTGGGCTCGCTCCTGCCACATTCTAATTTGCTTTCTATGAGCTACCCTAGGTATTTATCACAGGCTGCAGAAATTCTTTCCCTGCCTTTTTTTCTCCTTTCCCACATCTGAAAATTTCTTACAGTTTTCCTTTAAATTAACTGTTTACTACCACAATAATTAAAAGCAACTCACTATTATTTCTTTTAATGAGAAACGATCAAGCTAAAACTCAGTGCTAACACCTTTCAGATCTTTTAAGTAAGACTCTGGAAAAGTTAACTGTTCTGGTAGTTATCTTTTATATTAAAAAAAAAAGATCAAAGGAGATCAACTCACCAAAATTCAGTATTTATATACATCTGTTTGAATTTGTGTTTCACCCAAAGAGAAGCACCAAAATGTAAAATTCAAATTAGTAACTAATGAATACAAAGGAATGACAAAGAGATTTTCAAATGATCATGAGTTTTTATCTGTAACCTTTAAAAAAACTAAAAAAAAATTTATCAACTTTAAAAATTCAGTTTACTCATACTCTAAAAAGATCTGGTTTTTCTCCTTGTCATTTCAACTTTAGGAACAATATTAAAAGAAGTCCTAACTGGTTAATACTTTAAGTTTTTAATAAGATATCTAGTCTGTAAAAAGAATCTGTACCAAATTAATTACTATCTACTTGTAGGATCTAGAAGCAAACTACAAAATAAGAAGAAATTCATCCTGAAAACTCTGAAGAAACAAACACTAGGTTGATCTTACCAATTTCTGAAATACACTCTGTAAAACTTCACTGATTCTATGAATCTCTTGCAAAAAGGATCAAATCGGGACAAAGTTCAACAGATAACTGGTCAGTGTTTAGAAGTATATGTCTACCAACAAGGAACCATAAATAGCATTAATGCAATGCTTCAGGTAAATTTTTTATGAAGTTTAGTCTTTGATCGTCTCTGCAAATGATCTACCATTGCTCTACATCAGTAAGCTGAATGTTTTACTAACAAATGGGAAAATAAAACATTTCATGTTTTTACAGCCAACAACTTAGTAATACCTACTCAGAGTACATACTTCTTTATGTACCCATATGAACATACAATGCTATGGAATGTAAAGAAGTATGTATTTTTGGTAGGCAATAAACCGCCAAGAGAGAAAGAAATAAGCTGCAGCTAGAAGAAGCCCTTGCTTCTCTTTATGTGAATGACCTTCATATGGTATGTTAACCTAGAATCAAACAGATGACCTTTGGAAATAACATCATAAATGCACCTACTTCTTATAGATGAAAACTAAATGTCACTGAGATTTACATTCTGTAAAGGAAAAAAGCTCTACTGAAGTAGATTTTAAATTATCATAAAACTCCTTTTAAATCTTTTACATTTAATACAGAAGACATTTTACATTGAGTACTCACATGATTAAAATCTGAATTCCAAAAAAACCCAGTATTACTAGCACAAAAGAATGACAGACACATATGACCTAGTTTCTGTTTCAACCATCTGATCTTAATTTAAGTATATTACAGTAGGGTTGTTTGATTTATTAAGAAAAATAAAACAAAAGTTGATTTCATTTACATTTTAACAGCTTTCTTCATATTTTGATAAATTGATAATAATATTAAAGGAATTCCTATAGCAAATTTTGTTGTTTTAGGTTTTCTTTTATAAAAGCTATAGACACAGTCATAATTTTAAAAGACTATATTTTAAGTAAAATTCTACTCTCAAAAAAAATTTTTTAAAAACCGTGGTCTTTGTCTCTCTCAAGTTTATCAGGTCCTTACACTAAGTTAAGTACTTAGAATAATTTAAAATGTAAGATTTACACAAGAAGAATGACAAATTCTGGGCCACAGTTCGAAGTCAACAGGGCACATTGGTAACAGATTGCCAAATACCTAAAAGAAATTAATTTATTATCTATGTTAACTTTGAATTTGTTTTATCCAAAGGGGGCACACAAAATGAAAACACTATAGTCAAGAAAACAATTTACACAGAAAGAACCACCTTCTTTTTATGGTACTATGCAATTACAGCTCCATTTTTATAATCACATGGACTCATTTTATTTACTGTATGTTAGAGATATCAAAATACATCTGTATTTTATACAAAATTTATTTTGTATTATGTTTATATATTAATAAAAATTAAGCTCAACAAAGTATAAGCAGTATCCATTTTAGCTATTATGATAGATTTATATTAAAAGAAATACTAATACTAATATTCTAATCACTTCTTACTAAAAGTATTCTTTCAACTGGAATATTTAGATATGTATAAAAAGCATAATAATATTTTTAAATTTCTGTGTCTCACAAGTGAAACAGAAATGTCTATAAAGTTAACTATAGTTAATTTTCTGTTTAATAAGATAACTAGATCGTTAACTATTAATAAGTGATTTTCATTTTATCAGATTATAAAAATGAGAGATGACTATTAGATATGAGAGCATATAAGTTATTGCATGCTTATTGGAAATTATAAAAAGCTCGTAATTTTAAAATTCTATATTTCAAAGAAAAAACAGTTCAAATTTAACTCTTAAGCATAGCCCTTCTTTCTGATCATCTACAAAAAAAATGGCAATGTGTCATACTCTGTTTGTTTAACTACACGTGCCCTAAATACCAAAAACTGAAAATATATACCTCAAAAGTAGAGGTTCCACTATAAAACTATTCAAAGGGTATTACTATACCCATGTTTCATAACAAAAAATTATATTCATTACTCTACAGGCATAAAAGTTTTTAATTTAAAACATCCCAACAACTAAGAATCTTGTGGTTATAATATTAAGAGTATATATAATCCTTAGAAAAGAAAATGACAGCATGTGTTACTAATTTTAAAAAGTAAAATTACCTACTGATTCTAGTGCTTACAAGTTTAACTTAACATATCTAAGAGTATTTTCAATCACTCTAAAATGTCACATTCATCACTTAGGTCAGCTGTTCATTTTTAACTTAGTACATAGTAAACTCTGGGCATCTGCTGACACTGGTGTAACTCAAACATTTCAACTGTCTCTCTGACAGGGATAACAGATGCTGACATTATCAAATGTGGTACTATTTTTTTTTCCATGGCCTCTCCTTGCCCCGATATGGCCAGTATATGAAACTGAACTGCCATCCAAAAGCACACTTGAGCAACTGGATCTGCTAAACAGCTCCCATATAACTAGTAAAAATAGAAGCCAGTTTTGCTGCTATCTTCAGCACTTAAGTCCAGGCAATTTAACACCTGTTTCATTTCCACTCTAATAAAAGATGGAGAAATTATAGTTACATTAATTTCACCAGCAGCATGATACTTAGTAACCAACAGATGCAGAATAAACTTAATATGAGAATTATTTGAATATTGCCTGAATTAGTGTTGACCTTTTCCCAGTTTAGTTCAAAACAATAACTATTTCTTTATTCTTTTTATTTCACTGAGAGCACTTACTTTCAGAGGCAAACTATAATTTCTCAAACCTTTATTTTAACCAAATACACTTCAGGATATTTCCCTTCCTGATACTGAAATGCAACACTGATATTATAACAAAAATTTGTTATACGGAGTTTTAATGGTAGATTTTAATACTCAAACTTGTGGACTATAGCTAACCCACCATAACTCAATGTATTATTAAACTGATAATGAGAAGTAACTAGGCAATCTGTACAGAAAATTCAGTCAAGGAAACAGAATTTTAAAAAGGTTAAATTACTAACCTATGATTAGTAATACTACGTAAGTAAAAACAAAAAAAATAAGCTGGCATGCATGGTAGTTTCTTTCAACACAAGTCCAAGTAATACACTGAATATACATGCAATCTATTTATAAACCAAAGGGTAGAGCTACTTTCTTAAAGCCACTCATATTCCTCCATCCCCTATCAGCAACTTCCTATTAGTCCTCAAGTATAATACTAAAAAAAGCAGGGGCAGGAGAAAAGTATGACTAGCAATATTCTTTTCCTAACCTGGTAAAACATCCCAGCAACTAAGAATCAAGTTAGGTTACTTATTTGGTTTACAGCCTAGAGATAAGTATAAAAAATTACTCTGAAATGCGTCACTATCTATTTGTTCTTTTAAATGCTGTTGGTTTTGAAATAGGCTATTGTCTACATTTAAGAATTAAGTTAAGGTGTTAAAAACAAAGATGACATTGATGATTCCTTAATGTATTAACAACATGTTAAAGGGTAAAGACTTCTGCACGTTTAGAGCAGGAAATAGTAGGAAAAGTGCTTTCAGAATAGAAAATTCTACATTCAATGACTAAAGTATTGATATGAGAATCTGACATTCGTGGAAGGTCCATAACCATAATTTTACAAATAAAAAGCATTTTAACTGTTTTGGAACCCAAACTAGCACCATCGCAATGCTTTGCTAGAGCTGGTAAAATGGAACCAAATCGCCTCTTCAATGGATTTGGTCCCCTTCAACCAGCTGTAGCTATGCATTGATCACTACAAGACTGCCAGTGTTTTCACCTATGAGTGTCAGACATCCCACCTAATTCAACTCATTTAAATTATTCAGATTTTGCTTTAAATTAAAAAAATATTGTTACTCTTAATTCTTGTAAAACTTATAGTGGTTAACAATGTTTATAAAAAGCTTTATGAAAAATGTGTGGATGACAAGGATTACAAATAAAATAATTTTACTTATTTATGGTCTCTTGGTATTAAATTTCTTAACCTTTGGAAAAGAAATAGTAATGAAATGTAGACTATGCTGCATCATCATCATCATCATTATCATCATAATAATAAACTTCTTTCAGAGGAAGAAAATATCTGGGAAGGTCACCTAAAACCTTCCTGGAACCATAACAAGAATGCCATACTGTGGTTCACATGCACATATTTTAAATTAAAGAAAAATATAATATTGCATGAAATAACACTAGAAATGTTGGGTCACTATCTTCCACAGAATTCGCATTTAATGTTAATGCTATTTACCTGAATATTGATAAGTAAGGTAAAAAAGATGGTGATATTGAAGAATATCTTGTGAAAAGACAACAGTATCTAATTCTTTCAATCTTTAACCAGAAGTCCTTAATCCTCAAAAAAGAAAGAAAATGCTAAGCATTGCTTCTGTTCACTCGTGTAGACTTGTCCCTCCATACTTGTTTCCACAGTTATAAAACGAAGAACTCTTCTAGTAATAACATTCAATGACTCTCCTCACTCTTTCTGTCTTCTTTGTCCTTCACAAAAATATATACACAAGCCTCTCTCAATGGAAAGAAAATGAAGGAAGAAGAAAATGACAAGTGATCCAATATCACTCTAATTTTCTTATTGACAGCAATAAAACTATAGACAATGTAATGTTCTTTAATAAATAAAGACAAACACATCAGCAATTAATGAAGGGTTACTGATGGCAAGTAGTGGTTTAAAAACTAAATATTCACAGAATCCTCAACTCCTGATCACTCCTCCATTTCAAAGTAAAGATCATCCCCTAAAAGAATGTGGGCAAAGAAAGGTATATGTATCAATAAATAAATCTTATCACTTGACTCAAGTTAATAATAGACCTTCTTGCTTGTATTAAATACACCTGTCAGTCATGTTAAATATACTTATGTATTACCAGGAACACGGTGTTTGAGAGTAGATGCATGGACAGACACATACGAAACAAAACAGACATTCTACCATTTGATAGTCTCTCAGCTACTTTTTATATACAGCACTCAGCATGTTTAGAGTTTATAAGAAAAGAAAACCATTACACACCCAAGACATGGTCCAGATAATCAAATCTCTCTATATTCAACAGTCTGATTTACAGTCTCGGAATTTTAAAAGTTAAATAAAGGTATCATAATATTCTACAGGGAAAACATGAGTTGTTCACATATTCAGTAAGATTTAGTACATGTCTTTGTGGGAATGATTAGGTAAGTAAACAAGAAATGCCTGTAAAGTTATCTTAGCACTAATCTGAAAACATATCACATCATGTGGTTCACTCATATTTTACTGTTACTTTTCACGTTCAATTCATGTTAGAGAAAAATTTATAAATAACACTATCTAAAGTAAATTTATAATATTGTTATCAGTACCTCCAAAATACCCACCAATTGGTTTTTGAAAGCTCTGCAGAAAATACTTATTTTCATGTCTCTGAGAGAGCTCTAAAAACTTAAAAGCAGCTAAAAATGCAACATCCTTACAGAAAGTATCTAAGCAATGTGCTGATTAATGTTACTAATCCAAAGAAATTTAGTTTTTCACTTTTAACAACAGGAATGCTTTCTATTCTTCATTTAAATCTGAAATTTTACCCATATATAAAAAGAAAAGGTAATGAGGCTAACTCTAGGGAAACTTAACTCCATAGTTAAGATTGCTTAAAATAAAATTAAAACAAAAACAAAAACAAAAAAACATACTGTAACTGCATTCTAAAATGCTCCAAACTTTACAAAGCATGACCAAAATACTCAGTGTTTCATAGCAAAAAACATGTTCTTTTCCACAATTCTGAAAGAAAAGAATGCTTTATAACTCTTTCTCTTAATGTCTTTATTTCAGTTACTGTCGTATTATGAGGAAACACCAAAATCTACTTTGAAATCTGGAATCTCTATTGATCTGCACCTTTAAAATCTAGATTTCAAAGTACACTCTTCAATAACATCAGACATATTTTTGATGACCAGGAAAATACATTTTCTTTTAGAAAAGCACATCCATTAATTAAGTCTACTGTGTTACTGTATTATTGATTATGTTATTGACTTACTGCTGAAAAATTATTATTAACTGAAAGCAAAATTAGGGAACAGAATGCTACTTAAACTCCAGACATGTACACATGCATATACAAATCTTGGAAACTTTTCCACATTACTAACCATAATAAATTAAAACAATTATAAGTAAATATTTGTGCTGGTATTAAATTATACTCAAAATGATGTAAAGAATTTATGGTAGAAAAAATACATACATTCTAACAAAAGAAAAAACTTAAAAATAGCTAAGAATTATACTAACTAAAGTGCCACAATTGTAATTAAAACTGTCTATACATGAAGTCTAATAGGTAAGCCAAGTATACTAAAGAAGTATAACTGCAATTTAATAAAAAATGACAGATAACAGATTAAAATGTTTTGATTCAGGTAATAGATTCATTAGGTTATATAAATCATAAAGTGCTTATAAGGAGAAAATGTTAGCATATTTGTTAATCATATTTAATATTTTATTCAAAAAATGCTAAGTCATGAGGTTCTGGAAATAATAACATACCATAATAAGTTTTCCCAAGTAAGTATTAGGGCCAAAGACTTTTTTAAAAAATTCCGAGTTTACCAAAAATGGTTCATTCTGTTTTATAACATCATTGGCCAATACAAGAAAAATGAACTTTTAGAATAAGAAATTTGATACGAAAAAACAACTCAACTTGCAATTACAACTGATATATGTTGTATCATTTTCTGATACTTTTCAGTGGCTAACTAAAATCAGACTCTTTATTTTGCAACCTATAGTCACAACCACATAAAATGCCTTAAGGAAACAGGAATAAAGAAGACGCATCACTTTCACTGAAGCACCACTTTGTTGTAAAATGAAAGTGGGTTTTTTCCCCTTTTTTTAAAAAATGTCACCTGACACCAACTGTCTGTCTGGAGATGATGTATAAATGTATAGGGGAATTCTCAAGAATTAAAGAAATAGGAGTAGTATATTGTCTCCTCTGTATATAGGCTTAGCATTATTAAATATACTATGCTTACTTCCAATAAAGTGAAAACAATTCAAAATATTTAAACTCATTTCCTAAACTCTTAAATTTTCAGCTTATCTTAAACTTTATAATTTAATATTTAATCTAAATTCCCTCAATAAAACCGTTTTGCCTATTCTAATCTAAAGTAATTGCTCTTTTTAAACTCCTAACAGTTTCTCTACAGAATTCATTTTGTATTTAACCATATATACTTTAGTGATATCTAATACTGTCCTGACCGTAAAATGAAGAATAACATTTACAGAGTCCCTACTACAGCCAACGCACTGTGGGGAACAGACTGATGAGTATGAGTGCCCACAACAGAGAGGAACATAAAAACGCACATACTAAGCAACAACACAAAGAAGATTATAAGTGCAGTAAAGTAAGAACACAGAGCAAGGAAGTAGAGGGCAAACAAAAAGTAATTTCAATGATGAGATCAAGGAGTACTGGAAGAAAGATAGTTAAGATGAAAAAGAGGGATAAGGGCATCCTCATGAAAAACAATGCTTAAGTATGAAGGAAGAAAGCAGACAATCTTAGGAAAGGAATGTAGTGTAATGTAGCTGAACGTCAAGGTGGGCACTGGACTTTTATTTAGTGAGAGAGAGTAAGAAAGACTTCGGGACACACTGGAAATGGGTCTGAATGCCAAGTCAAGATGTAGAGATTTTATTCTATGTACAATAGAGAGCAACTAAAGATTTGGAAACAAAAGAGGGGAGCCATTAGATCTACATTTTTAAAATGGTAATTTGGTAGTTATATGAAGTTAAGTCAGAGATAAAACTGAAATCAGGGAGAAAAATTAGAAAGATACTCTAATAGTCTAGGTAAAAAGTGTCAAAACTTAATTAGGTCAGCAACAATGAAAATAGAAAGAATGGAATGGATCAGAAAGACCTGTAGAATAAATATGACTTTAGAACTAATCAGAAGTTCAGAATTAGTGAGAGAGTAGTCAAAGTAACCCTAATCAAAGAGGCAGCAATGAGATTCAACATTATTAATACATTCTCAGTTAAATGATTCACTGCCTGTATGTTTCAGTCTTATCTCACGTATAGCTCATAATACAGAAAATGTAATATAAAGTGGTGAGGAGCTGAGTCCAAAGTCAGAAAGACCTTGCCCAAGTTCTAGCTGCTCCACTAGTCAGTGCATGAACTTGAACAAGTAAATTCATCTCTTTATAAGCCTTATTCATCCTCCATAACATGAGGATATTAACACCTGCTTCAAAAAGGCTGTTGATAGAATTAAAATGAGCCCTGTCTGGTGTGGCTCACTGGATTGAGTGCCAGCCCACGAACCGAAAGGTCACCAGTTCAATTCCCAGTCAGGGCACATGCCTGGGTTGCAGGCCAGGTCCCCAGGTGGGGCGCGCAAGAGGCAACTGGTAGATGTATGTCTTGCACATCCCATGTTTCTCTCTCTCTCTCTCCTTCTCCCTTCCATCCCCC